>CANSZD010002907.1:0-100244 GCA_947648045.1 Beta corolliflora
CGATATACAATATCGAAATATAACTCACACCACGGGCATTTTAATATATTTTGATGAACATAAGGTTACCTTAAACTCAAAGAACAATTAAGCAGAATCTCGAGCATGATATAGACTTGATTTCCGAGACTCTTGAGCTCCACACCAATTAATATCCACGATTACCTCAATAACAATAACAATATAATCAATATCCATTTCCAAACCAATCTCATTCAAATACTATTCTCCAAATGGAATTAATTGACTTAAATCTTATAGAAAGCTCACTCGATTCCCTCAATGATACTAACACTTCTCAATGGAATCTATATTCTTATTAAACCTCTTTTTGAAATTATAAAACTTATTTTGCAAATCTTAGTTCAACTATACTTGTAGAAAATCATTAACTAATAATAACATACAAATCGATTGCAATTGGTGAAATAGGAGTCATGACTTAAACCAGAAAATTATATATAAAGAAATTCAAAGCGACGGCTTCGCCAACCAGCGACACGGCCTGCGCCGCGACAACACCAGGCGCTGTGACGGCGCGGGAGCACCAACCGAACACCGACGGCGGCAAGCGCGAGCGGAGGAGAATGCAAGAACACGGGCGGTCGTGGCTCCTCACGCTGCAAGCGGCCCATCGCTCTGTGGCCAGAAGCTGTGACAACGGTCAAGGAAGAAAAGAGCAGGATGCTAGTAGCGGCGGTGGCGCCCCGCGCAACGCCGGATGAAAAACCGCGGAAATTTGATTGGAAGCTAGAGGAAGAAGAGGGACGCATGAAGGAAAGAATTTGGGGTTTGGGGTTTTTTTATTCTCCTTGAAGGAAGATGAAAGTTTGACAACAAGGCAAAAAAATGGCATATTCACCTATTGCCTGCGAGAGAATCAGAAAGTGAATGGCTTTTTTCCTCGGGAAATGTAACCGTGATTCTATTTAGACATTAAAATTCACCTTTTCCAAAGATGTTTTTACTATAATTTAACATACAATTAAGGTAATAAAATACAGTATCTTTTAATGAAACCTACACCAAATTGGCCTATTACACCGGAAGACGAAAGGCTGGTGCATGTGAGGAATATGGGCAGGTTTACTTTGTACCCTAATTCTAATGCAGGAGTTCCTTTTCCAAGGCGACCGAGTATTTAGGAATTAGTGGGTATATCTTGCAACCATCATCGAGAATCATATCAAACTCTTGTAGATAGTTGCTTCTCAGGGGAACTTTCAATAAAGGGATGTGTTTATCCATTCAGCATCTTCCCGTTCATGGGGAGTAGAAGTATTGAGCAGTGCCTTCAAATATCATCGCGAAAAGGACGAAATTCAATTCCGGGGAAAACATTTTTCCCAAGCCTCGTTGAAAAAACAAACTGATGTTTCATCAAATGAAAGAACTAACTCTGGAGGTATAGTTCTATGCGTAACTTCAGCTGGTTGTAGAGACCATTTAAGTGCAAGCAAGCTGAGAGAATGGTGGATGATCTTCTTTAAGCAGCGTATTTTGGTGGGAAGCTAAAGCGTTTGAGATGTGGAGCACATAGGGTTGAAGATACAAGGCTAACAACAAGCTACCGCCGGCCTGAGTTTTGTGTGGCATAATAGGTAGCACACAGCAAGAAGTCTCATGAAAAGCAGGCTTTTACTCTAAAAGGAGCATTGGGATCCACATAGAGCTCACCAATAGCAATGAAGTCCGAACAGTTCTCCCCTTTCCTTAAGTGCCATTGACGGCTCATCACGAATAATAAGGGGATGCTTCCTACTCAAAAAAGTGTTTACTAGAAGACACTTTGTTTGGCACGTGCAGGCCTTTGATAAAGTGTGATCCAAGAGGAATGCAAAGCGAGAATGTGCTGTGCACTTGATTGCGATATTAGGCAACTGCGATTCTGATGTAGTAGGCCCATTGGAGTGCAATTTTACCCATCAACTGACCTCTGCATGCAATGCTTGGTAAATCCGTCTTGCAGTTCCTCTGACACGTCTAGAAAAAAACCCCCGGAGTTTATTTGTTCTTATGTGATCCATTATGGAATCGAAACGCTTCTTGTTAGTTTGAATTCAAATTTCCCCGCAGGCGTTTTGCCCTCATAAATACCGGTGCATCAATTATATCTTTAGTTCTTTTGATCTAAATCAGTTTCAGATCCCTTTTCAAACCATCGAGATCGAATTCTTGCAAAATCTTCCCGTTTCTTAGGAAGGTTTTCGACCGCCTTTGCAGTTAGCTGCGCAGCCCGTGTGTTCAATTTGTGGGAACTTCCTCCTAAAGTCTTTAGAAGATGTTGTAGAATTAGTTTTGCAAAGATTAAGTTGTGGTGAATGGCGGGTCGTAGTGCATGGGGTAATTGATGCTGACTGACTTGGCCATTACAATGAGAATCATACGCGTAGCCCTAATTACCCGTCTTGCTTCTTGGGCGTTGCACCAGACACCCATTGTGATTCGAAGGTGCGTCAAGCAGCGTTGGCCACGGACGGGAGTTAGTACCAAGCGTAGGAAATAGCGTTCCCCTTCCTCCGTAGTCTGACCGATACAATGACGATGACAGTTTTTTTGTACTCTTTTTGTCCAATTCCTCAGGATGCGGTCCACACATGAGTGTTGCAGGAACTGTGAATACAGTGGTTGGAGCATCAGTTGGCTTAGCATTCATTTTAAAAAACTCGATGAGAGATGTTCGGTACACTTGAATCGTTTTGCAATATTCCTTGAAGTTGTTGATGAAAGCAGATTGAGCTGTTTACCACATTTGCTTGATGAACTTGGAAAGGAAGGACGGGGAGGATACATGTCAAAAGATCAAATGAAAAATCCTTCAAACTGACCTCGCGCCACGCGAAACCCAGCCGGTTGGCTTGCTCTATTTAATCCAAATTTGTTTAGGATCATTTAACGAGAAACAATACAAAAGCAAATTGTCGCGGCCCTTTGTATACATACTCGTAAATATTTGATTGCTTGGATGGTTGAACAAACTTGACGTTCAAATGACAATCAACAAAGGAAGAGATAAGGATTATATGGAATAACCCATCTATTACTTCATCACAATTTTGCGAATCATGGGCCTCACCATCATTTCTTCTTCTATAGAGTGAGAATCCATTTTTGTGACTCGCTTGTTCTTCTATAAATGCCTTGGGATACCCATACTCTGCGGTGTCCCTGATCTCTTTTATATTCCACTCTAAGGAGATTCAGGTTGCAGCCACATGGGCCCGTGCATCATGTGGCTTAAGATAATTCTTCGCAAATGGTGGTTGCTTTGATCGGGGAATCTCAACACTAATAAATTTGTCAAATGCATCGAGTTCTTTGATTTTGTAGTCTAGTTTTAAGATGAGCAATATATGTGCATGCAACGAAGCCCCTCTTTTGGAACTCGACAATATACGTAAATGCTACAACTTCTACCAAGAATGTCGTCTTCCATTAACATTTTTTTTTTAAGCTATTAGCTTTGCGGACTACTCGAGCCACTACATCCGGGCGATCTCGTGCTTGTTCACCAGGGGAAGTCTTACTTTGGTTTCGGGCCGGTTAGGATTGCAGTCATCTTGATAAATAAGTCCAGGCTTTCCAAATCTCCTTGCTTTAGAGCAAAGCATACTCAAGTAACGGCGCTAATGTCACGAGGTCCCCCGAGAAACGAAGGTAGGAATAACCTATGGCCCACGTTTGAAACACTCTTTTCACCAGTAATCAGAAAGCAATCTAAGATGCCTTGTCTGATTCCGCACGTATTCTTGGACTCGATCGTCTCTAAAGAAATCTATTCGCCTATTTTCAATCTTCACACACATATCAACGATAAATTGTTAAATTAAACGACAAGCCCGGAGAATATAGTTTCTTTGCCGAATTTGGAAGAGGTATCGCATAATACTCTCTACAAAAATCGAGATCTTTCTTTTTAGCCACGTCCCGCAACTCGTATTGTCAATTTTAAAGGTTAAGCAACCTAGCTAGCGTGTTACAATTTTAGCAAGAGAATAGAAGAGTTGGAAGGAACTCGACTTACTTCCAACCTCGCCTAAGAAATCATCAACGTCATGAACGGTTGTGGCATATGATAGGTTATTGACCCGCGACTTGGCGCTATGACCCGTGATTCATTTTTTCTAAGGCCATGGTGCCATCCACAGTCACCATATGGTCGAAGGAGTGGATATTGCAACTGATCGTAACATCCGTAGTAATGCACGAGTCCGCAGCGATGGCGTCCGCCTTGCTATGGACAACAATAGGAGGACCACTATTTACACTAGTTCGCAGATCTTGACCATATAACAATGAACTTCGGTAACCTGTACGAGCGTTGTAAAACACGCCGGTCACACCGGGGTCTTTGTTTAGCGTATTTCGATTATTTTCTATGACATTAATCTCTCGCAAAGATTTGAAAAATCTTGCGTACTGATTAACTACATTATTTCGATCAAAATAACTCTAACATGGACACTCGGATCGAGGGGAAAAGGTTCAAAAGGTTTTTTGCGGATTCATGCTTTGAGCATCATAGAAGTATATTGTAGGGAATTTAGGTTTCGGGTCATTCTAAGAATAAGTTAGGTATAAAATGGTAGATTTGGCCATGCAATTTGAAAACATGCATGCCTTTTGATGCATGAATCGAACTCCCTGACGAGAGTTGAATGAAAAAAAAGGTTATTATACGTACGCGTGTATGTTCTAAAGTGGAACCGAGTCATCATGATTGAAGTGAAAAGCCACGATCGGGTTCCGATGGAACGAATTGGATGCTATTTCGACCTCATCATCACATTCGAACAAAAACCAAGCATTCAAAAGCAGGGGTTCTAGCTACGTAACATTTGTGCAACGTTCGCATCAAGTAATTGGGCTGCTGCAGTTGGGCATGTCCTAGCCAACACTAATAGCACCTTAACTCAAGTTGAGACGAAGACACTGATTAGCTAAATATGTATAGTCTACATCTATTTTTAAAAACAATCTTTGCTTAAAGTAGTGTTTACTTTGTTTTTTTTTTTTCTTTGCCGTTTAGCTCGTAGTTCCTTTAGTTCAAGGAACAAAGATCAGGTGCACTTGCCATAACCGAGCGTTACATATTGTGTTGGAATAGGTGTTGAACTCGGGAAAAGGGACTTTATCACCGGGTGCAGTGGATTTTCTTTGCCGGTTCCCTCATACGTTTGCCTAATTACGGGTTTTAGGTGTCTTTGGATTACCAGGAAACGCGTGCCTCGTTAGGGCACATGTATGCAAAGCTAGGAAACCATCACTTAACCGTGCAAACAGGAAGATGTACCTAAATTTGGTAATAATAGCCTGGCAATAAAATGGGAAATGCCATTTCCCGGTGGAAACTGGATTGGTCAGAGGGAATCTAGAGTAGTAAGTTACGAAAGTGCCGCAAATTGGGTAGCTATGAACTTAGAATGGAAAAGCCTTTTGTCCAACTATTTTGTTTATGACCTTTTTATTCTAAATTGTTAACAGCAATGAAGTATAATATGGCCAAGAGTCTAATCCTTACAAACATTTATGTACCCTTTTCTTTGCGAACCTTCCAACTTGGCTAGGATTCTAACATCTATACATGCACCGATGTACATTTCATTAAGGCAAAGCGCAACTATTTAAACTTTTTAAACATTGGATATCCAGTGTAGTTTAAGAAAGATACCTGGCATGGAACTGCTTGTTACCATACAAACAGCTATGTAAGGATTGTGTTGAGAAAGGGAGTATCACTACGAGGTAAAGGTGCAATTCCCTGCATTGTCGAAGATTCAACGCAATAGTGCTATTCTAGAAAGGACTTAATAAATTGCATTGAAATGCATAATATCTTTTACAACCCATCAAAGCTAATTTAAGTATACAGGAGAAAAGCATAGGTAGCATATAAAACATGGCATTCCTAAACATGGGAAGCAAAGGTGTAGAATTTAACCATCCTAGCATATTAAGGATCAAAGGTGGCCACTAGGTGCCTTTGTTACAAAAGTACAACTGCACACATTGCAGGAGTCAAATGGATAATACCTTACATAGGTAGTGTTGAACCCTAGTTTTGATGATGACAATGGAACAAAGATACAAACTAAGTATTAACTAACAAGTTGTTAAGTGAATGGATTTTCATGGTATCAAAGAAAGGAGCAAAGAGAATACTAAGTAAAAGAAGAAATCAAGTTTGGATTTTGAAGACTAAGTGAAGATGCTCTCGGATTTGGTCATCGAAAAGCATTGAGCAAGAAGATCAAAGCAAGGTTTTTTTTGTTTCTAGTTCCAATGTAAAGGAACGAGTAAGAATTGGTAAGGAACTGTGGCACTTTAAAATGAGAATGAGTGACTGTTTCCTTTGATATGAACTAAAGCTCTGAATCAACACTGTCATGTTAAGTTTAAAGTGAACTAATTATTAAAAGGAACTAGACATGATTAAAGCAATACAACCGGTCAATATATGACGTTGAGTGTTTTATGCCTAAATTCTAGGAAACCGTTTTATTTAAGTAAAAAACTGATTTTTATGGAATATCTTTCTATGGAAAATATTTTATTTTTATTAGATATTAAAAATCCTTTTTTTTGTTTTATGGAAAATATTTTTTAAAGATAATGTTTTGATAAAAGGATTTAATTTTGGTTTTTATTAATTAAAATACTTTTTAATTAAATCGATTTTTGGTTTATTGCCTTAGTGGTTGCTAAATTTAAGGAAGCGAAAAATTTCCATAACCCACGTTTAACGGAGATCATGGGTGTCAAAAGGAACGTGTTCTCGTAGTTGAGAACATCATGGGAAAATATTTTTACCACTAACACATGATTTAATCCCACGTTCTAAGTAATCACCGCAATAAATACTTATGTCTAATTGAGTTCCAATTTTTGTCCGACCAAGTGAATTAGTGAGTTTAACTAAGTAAAGTGTTAGTGCCTTCATTCTCTCATAAAAAGCCAATTGTTCTTTGCCTTCTTACTCCAATTCCACTAAGTTTATTTGATCAATTGTATTTTTGGTTTTGGGGTAAGGGGATTTTGAGTGAAGTCTTATAAGAGAGAAAGCTTTGAAGTGAAGCGAAATAAAGTGAGAAAATTTCAAGTGAAGTTGACGAGAACAGCTTGCTAAGGGAACAGTTGTTCGAGAACTTGAGTTTAGGAACTCAGGTGTGGCCCTTGAGTAGAATTAGGTTGTAACAAAGTTGTTTGGCCTAATTAGTGAGAAAGTTGTTGAGTTTAAAATCCCTAGTGGTCGAAGTTGTTTCTTCTTGTTGGGCCCAAGAAGTTTTCCTCGTAAAAATCCCTTGTGTTCCTTTAGCTTGTTTCTTTGTTTAAGTTTTATAATTCCGCAAAAAGTTAGGTTTATTTCTACACATAGATTCACCACCCCTCTTGTATTGTTCCTAGTGAAATAACGAGTTGAATGGCTAAGCTAGATTTTCTTGGTTCGTTTGCGCACAATCTCAAGTTCCGTAGGGGACAGGAGGAGTGGAATTGCTAGTCTGGACCAAAAGCCGCTACATTTCCAAACGATGGTACGGCTTTAGCGCTTCGTAGGAGGAAGGGAGGCGAGACCATTGAAGGTATCCGGACAGATACCGCGTGGAGTCAAAGCAATCTTGCTCTACAACTAGGGGGCTAAAGTTGAATTACTTCTTGGATGTTGAGAACACGCTCTTTAAGAGTCGGATAACTTTCTCTTTCAAGAGCACAAAGAATAGAAGCATAATTAACTGCCTTAGAATTTGCATCTACGATTGTAAAGTTGTATTGTTGCATCGGATAAGAAATAGCCTTGTGTGCAACACTTTGTTTAGCTCCGAATAAGTCTGAACAGGATTTCAAATATGCATTCAATGCCACTTGCACCATGAGGACATGTAATGGCCGCCACGAAACTCACTCCTCCTTCTTAACCAAGCGCCGGTTACTCAATACCATTCTTCCATCTCTCCCTTCATCCTTCACTTGTTCCTTCAAGTTATGAACAGTTGAAGGTTGCCTATAACTGAGCCTAACCTTTCTCCCTCTACATCTCTTGACCTACCACAACAACCTCCATTTCTTCCATCACTTTACACCACCACTTCACCTTTTGTCCCTCTCACGGGAACAGCGGGGACCATCCTAAGCCAACACCCGAGTTCATCCACCAAAATCACCCACTCGACTTTGGTTCAGGGGAAACGAATAAGGGTCCTTCGGATGATTATGGATGGGTAAATGAGGTTTGTCTCCTGCTCAACATATGATCAAGTTCCTATAATCACCTTCACTGGACTTTGGATGATAAAAATGATAAGATGATGGGTCCAATTGAAAGTCCTTAGTGATACGGTGATAAGAGCAACAAAGAATATGGAGATTGATGGCCCAAGCAATTAACTCCTTGAAACATCAATTGGATGGGCATCATGGAGAGGTTATGAAGAAATTAGAGGAAGTGGTTGAAGAAAGAAGTAGTAGAGGAACACAACTTTCCTTCCGCTTCCTAATGTCTAGTTCTTTGTTTCTCTTAAAGGAACATGAACTCTTAACTTTTTGTTCTTTTCTTTTCTTTTCTTCCTTTTTATCTTTTTGTACTTTTGAGGAACAAGTGCTATAATATAATGACTTTTGCTACATATTGTCTTCGTTTATGATTTGATTACATAATTTCTTACTTGGAATAGCTAGTATTATGTGATTGATGTTTGAGTAAGTCTAACCTTTGCAATTCCTAACTTAACCATTTTTTTGTGCTTGTTAATGGTCTAAAGGTCTTGTAAATATCGGTCTTCTCAAAATCACCAAGAGTTTGATCTTTTTGGCGATGACAAAGGGGGAAAGGATACAAAGAACAAACTAAGTTGAAAAAATTGAAAAACCGACAAAATGAAAAATTTAAAAAATGAAAAAATTAAATCCTTAATTAATCTGCCTTAATAAAATTATATAAATTATTATTTTTATCTTTTTCATTCTCTTATGTTATTTGTTGTTTTTCTTAGTTTTGTAACTTTGTTATCATCATCAAAAAGGGGGAAATTGTTGAACCCTATTTTTGATGATGACAAAGGAACAAAGATACAAACTAAGTATTGAACTAACAAGTTGTTAAGTGAATGGATTTTACAAGGTATCAAAGAAAGGAGCAAAGAGAATACTAAGTCAAAGAATAAATCAAGTTTGGATTTTGAAGACTAAGTGAAGATGCTCAAAGATTTGGTACTGGAGAAGCATTGGAGCAAGAAGATCAAAGCAAGGCTTTTTGTTTCTAGTTCCAATGTAAAGGAACGAGTAAGAATTGGTAAGGAACTGTGGCACTTTAAAATGAGAATGAGTGTCTCTGGCACTGTCATGTTAAGTTAAAGAAACTAATCATTAAAAGGAACTAGACATAGATTAAAGCAGTACAACGGTTAATATATGACGCTTGAGTGTTTTATGCCTAGATTCTAGGAAACTGTTTTATTTAAGTAAAAATCTGATTTTAAGGAATATCTTTTTAAGGAAAATATTTTATTTTTATTAGATAATAAAAATCCTTTTCGGTTTTATGGAAAATATTTTTTAAACATAATGTTTTGATAAAAGGATTTAATTTTGGTTTTATTAATTAAAATATTTTTAATTAAATTAGATTTTTGGTTTACTACCTAAGTGGTTGCTAAATTTAAGGAAGCAAGAAATTTCCATAACCCACGTTTACCGATATCATGGAGATCATGGGTGTCAAAAGGAACGTGTTCCTGTAGGTTGAGGAACATCATGGGAAAATATTTTTACCACTAACACATGATTTAATCCCACGTTTTAAGTAATCACTGCTATAAATACTTATGTCTAATTAAGTTCCAATTTGTGTCTGACCAAGTGAATTAGTGAGTTTAACTAAGTAAAGTGTCGGTGCCTTCATTCCCTCATAAAAGTCATTTGTTCTTTGCCTTCTTACTCTAATTCCACTAAGTTTATTTGATCAATTGTATTTTGGTTTTGGGGTAAGCGGATTTTGAGTGAAGTCCCGTAAGAGAGAAAGTTTTGAGTGAAGCGAGTTTAAGTGAGAAAACTTCAAGTGAAGTTGTAGAGGAACAGTTTGTTAAGGGCAGGTTGTTCGAGAACTTCAATTTAGGAACTCGGGTGTGGCCCGTGAGTAGAATTAGGTTGTAACAAAGTTGTTTGGCCTAATTAGTGAAAGTGTTGAGTTTAAAATCCTAGTGGTCGAAGTTGTTTCTTCTTGTTGGGCCCAAGAAGTTTTTCCTCGTAAAAATCCCTTGTGTTCCTTTAGCTTGTTTCTTTGTTTAAGTTTTTATAATTCCGCAAAAGTTACGTTTATCTCTACACATACAGTTCACCCTCCCTCTTGTATTGTTCCTAGTGAAATAACCAGTAGAATGGCTAAGCTAGATTTTCTTGGTTTCGTTTGCGCTACGTCTCAAGTTCGGAGGGGACAGGAGGAATGGAATTGCTAGTCCCTGGACCAAAAAGTTGCTACATTTCCAAACTATGGTCTAGCTTTGGGCTTCTTAGGAGGAAGGGAGGTGAGACCAGTGAAGGTATCAACGAAGAATGCAGCGTGGAGTCAAGCAATCTTGCTCTACAACCGGGGGCTAGGCCGAATTACTTCTTGGATGTTGAGAACGCGCTCTTTAAGAGTCGGATAACTTTCTCTTTCAAGAGCACAAAGAATAGAAGCATAATTAACGGCCTTGTAATTTGCATCTACGATTGTAAAAGGTTTGTATTGTTGCATCGGATAAGAAATAGCCTTGTGTGCAACACTTTGTTTAGCTCGAGTGTCGGAGCAGGGATTTCCAAATATGCATTCAATGCCACTTGCACCATGAGGACATGTAATGGCCGACCCAAGAAACTCACTCCTCCTTCTTAACCAAAAGCGCCAGTTACTCAATACCATTCCTTCCATCTCTCCTTCATCCTTCACTTTTTCCTTCAAGTTATGAGCAGTTGAAGGTTGCTATAAATGAGCCTAACCTTTCTCCTCTACATCTACTGACCTACCACAACAACCACATATTGGAATAGAGCTAAAATCGGCGGCTTTTAAAGCTAGAATAGGCCGACTAAAAGGAGTACAATCATGCATATTGAAACAGAGTTCACATAGCGGTAAAAAAGGAGGATACGAACCCCGAGAACACACGGAAAAGAGAAAACACGTTTCCGAACCAAACATGGTTGACCAAGCATGGTTTAAACAAACATCAAAGTAATCTAAAGAAAAAGAGCCAAGGGAAAGTTTACCCAGGGTTTTGCCTTGTAAACGATTGAATCGGTTGATGAGAGTCGGAGGATTTCCTATAGGAAAGGCAAGAGATAGTCAATTTTGCAAAGACATTGGAATCTACAACTATCTAATAGACGCACATAGTTAGCAACGAAGGAGGGAAACGTATAACCTAATAATCAATTCAATCCAGCGGAAAACATATGAACACAATTACCAAAGCTCCTAAGCATGAATTACAAAGGCTACAAGACATGCTAAATAAATTTAAGTTCGGGGTTAAGATAGAGCAGCGACATGTTGTTAGAGATGTTCATTTTATTTGAGACTTGAATCCATCATTAGTATTAACCTCTCCAAACAAAGTTTCACGGGCTCTAAGAATGGATTTACTAGGGGCATAATCGTTTATTTTTCGAGCCATGGTACTCGAATGGAACGTGTTAACTCGGAAGGAACACTACAAGAGGGGGTGAATTGTATGTGTGGGAAATAAACGTAACTTTTGCGCAATTATAAAACAATGAAAGGAACAAGAGGGAGATACGAGAATTTAACGAGGAAAAACTTCTTGGGCCCAACAAGAAGAAACAACCTCGACCACCAGGGATTTTAAACTCAACTCTTTCACTATAATAGGCCAAAACACCTTTGTTACCTATTATCTCTCGGGCCCTCCTTGAGTTCCTCTACAAACTCAAGTCCCAACAACGATTCCCTCTAACTGTTGTTCCTCTCGAACTTCACTGTCGAGTTCCTTTCTCTTTCTTTGCTTGACTCAAAGCCTCACACTTCCTGAGAAGTTCACTCAAACCCCCCCTTCCCCAAACTCAAATTATAAGATTTCTTCTCAACTCTTTTCTTAACTCGAAATAAATAATAGTAGAATGATAAAAAGTACTAATGAAACAATGAACTCGTATGGTAATGAAACTTAGAACCTGGAACTTGAAACTTTGAACTTTGGTGGTACTGACTCAATAAACGTGATACTCAAATTAATACCTTTGTAGATTAATTATCACTTTGTTAGACACACTTTGGTGTGACTACTAAAAGTCAAACACACATTGGAACTTAATTAGACATAAGTATTTATAGCAGTGATTAGATAGAACGTGGGATTAAATCATGCATGTTAGTGGTAAAACCATTTTCCCATGTTGTTCCTCAACTAGAGGAACACGTTCCTTTCATTTTCCCATGTACTCCACGATCTAATGAACGTGTGTTAGAGGATTAATACTGCTTCCTTTATTTTAGCAACAACTTGTGCAATAAATATAAATCTGATTTAATTAGAAAATATTTTAATTAATAAAACCAAAATTAAATCCTTTTATCAAAATAATATCTTTTACAATATTTTTATCTAAAAACCGAAAAGTATTTTATTTCTAATAAAGGTAAAATCTTTCCTTTAAAAAATTTTTACTTAAAAATCAGTATTTTTAACAAACAAAAAACGGCTTCCTATTTTCTAGGCTTTAATCACTCAAACGACACAAACTAACCGTTGCATTATTTAACATATGTCTAGTTCCTTTTAATTCGTTAGTTCCTTTAACTTATTATGATAGTGTCAGTTCGTCAGTTTTAGACACATGTTTCCTATACCAGTTCCACTAACATAGTTCCATAGGAACAGTTCCTTTATTCAAAGGAACAACTTCTTAGTTCCAGTTCATTACCTTATGAAGATCTTTGTTTCTTACATAAGAAACCTAATTACACCCTTATGTAACTAAGCTCTTCTTCTCTTGGAGTTCCAACTTAAGAGCTTCATTCTTCACTTGGAGTTCCAACTCAGGAACTTCACTTATTATCTTTATAAAGCACCATTATTAATTCATAAACCTTGCACACATAAAACTTATAAACCTTGTTAGTTATTACTTTAGTTTGTCATCATCAAAACCATATTGGCTCAACAATTTCCCCCTTTTTTGTGATGACAAACCAAGGCAAAGTAATATAAAAACTAACACAAATAAAATAAAATATAACAATGCAAGATCTTGTTAAGTAGAGAATGAACCAGAATAAGAACAATAAATAAGCTACTTTGCCATTATCTTCCCCTATTGACATCATCAAAAAACGTATTATTTTTCAAGAATTTATGATCAATCTTCCAAACTTATAGTGACACTATACCACCATAGATATATAATTAATGGTCAAACATGAGTTTAAATTTTTTAATTTGCTCAAACATCAATCTAGTAATATTAGCCATCCTCATGCACATGTTAATAAATTAGTTAAAGAAGCTAAAGCATACTAAACATAAACCACCGCTTTACCAAAGTGCAATCCATAGAGTAGATAACAAATAGAATGTCCAATAAAATTCAAAGAGAAGATCAAAGGCTCATTTTTATGAAGGAATGGTTGGAATAGGCTAAGTGGATATATATATATATATATATATATATATATATATATATATATATATATATATATATATATATATATATATATATATATATATATATATATATATATATATATATATATATGAATTAGTCACTTGTTCCTCCACCATTACCTTTCCTGAACTTGCAGTTTATTTTGTGATTTGCCTTTGAAAACGCACGTCAATTCCTTTCAAATAACATGCAGTTCCTTACTTCTTTTTCGATACTTTAAATGGAAATCTGTTGTCTATTCCTTGCTTTAATTTTCAAGGAACTAATTAATTCCTTTTGTTTACTTCAGATTTGATACTAAAGGAATATACATGGGACTACTAGAACCCATAGATTTTATGACAGCTTTGTAGAAGTAGGAACTTCAATAACTTATGGAACGTTGATACTCTTCTCTATCTCCCTCTCACACATCTCTCCTTTTATTCTCCTGTTTGCTCTCATATTTTTATTTCATCTTTGTCTCCCTCAATCTCTCCTTTTTCATCTCCATATCAACTTATTCTCCCTCAAACTTTTCTTTTTCTTTCCTTAGTTCCCCCTCAAATGTTGCATCATAATCAATATTTAAAATTATAGTGGAGGAACACAAATTGAAAGATTTGGATATATGGTGATATGAAAGGTTTGGAGGATTTTTTAGATCTTTAAAAATAAATGATGGAATAAGAGGTTTGATAATTAAGAGAGTGATATTGCTCGTTTATACTCATAATTGGACATTCACATGTAATGCACTCGGTGTGGGTGGAATGTATAACAAATGAGTTCCTTGAATGAAAGGAACTACACTTTTTACTTCCTCTTCCTTTTAACTAACAATTAGCAATATGGACAAGTAAGGGTAATATTACAAAGAAATCGATTGAGTCATCTATTAAATTTAACTCATGACTATGCATAAAACATAGAAATAATTGTGGTGACACACATTCATTTGGAAGACATTTCACAAAAACTCTACATATGCACGCTAGATGAATTTGCCATTTAGAGAAAAACAAGACATCATAACTTACTTAACAAAATCATCTCTACAATTTTTATATGCCTTTTGAGTGAGAGAAATTTAAATACTTCACTAGATAAATGCAAGGAACAACAAGTGCCATATATTGTTCCCCTTACTAAGGCATTGATAACGTCTAATTATTAGAATTAGGAACCCACATTTTCTTGAGTTCCTTTCTTGAACACACATTAGACTTATTAATACGTAACTCGCTTTTAGACTTAAAGTCGACTTGGCCATTAGACATAACTAAGCAGTTCTTTTGTCCCAAAGTTCCTCTTGGGTTCGCATTCTTGTTCCCAACAAGGGACACTCTTTAATATAGTGATCTAAGCTACCACATTTATAGCAACCTGATTCAAATTTTGAATTAGAAGACTTTTTACCTTTGGTTTTGTTCGATTTCGTGTTTTTGTACATCCTATTGAATTTTCGAACAAGCTTCATTGTTTCATATACATCAAAGTCTTCCTCTTCTTCTTCCTCTTTATAAGCCTTTAGAGCAAGTGCCGATTTGTGGAACTTTCACCATATTGAGTTCCTAACTGGAGTTCATGGGTCAACAATGAACCAGCCTACCCGCTCTAGATTGAACTTGGTGAAATCTTTGGTTTCTTGGAGAGCGATTACTTTGGCCATCCATTTCTCCCTTTGGCAAGCTCCTTAAAATTTTGCGAACCTGTTCCTCGATGAAATATACTTTCCAAGAGACTCTAACTCGTTAACAATGTTAGAAAATCGATTAAGCATATCACGAATTGCCTCATATGGTTTCATTGCAAAGAGTTCATAATTATTCATTAGTAAATCAATTTTAGACCTTTTAACCTCACTAGTTCCTTCGTGAGTGACTACAAGTAAATCCCATATTTGTTTAATGGTTTTGCACCCCATGACACGGTTGTATTCATGAGGTCCAAGACCACAATATAATAGCTGGATAGCTTTAGCATTAATTTCCAATTTCTTATAGTCAATTGAATCAAAATCACAGATGGGTTTAGAAACTACCTCGTTCCTTTCATTTTTGGTTATGACTTTGAAATCTCCAACCTCTATGACTCTCCATACCCGATAGTTCTCGTGTCTTAATGAAGATCTCCATCCGATTCTTCCAAAGATGTGAAGAATTTCCCGTTGAACATTAGAAGTCGTAATGTTGAGTAACCTTCTTCGAGTTTCTCGGTAGAATTCATGTTCCTTGGATCTTTTCTCAATAGGATTTCCTACTTTTCGTGAGATCTAGCTCGATACCAATTGTTAACTCTGGAAGGAACACTACAAGAGGGGGTGAATTGTATGTGTGGGAAATGAACGTAACTTTTTGTGAAATTATAAAACAATGAAAGGAACAAGAGAAAGACACGAGATTTTTACGAGGAAAAACTTCTTGAGCCCAACAAGAAGAAACAACCTCGACCACCAGGGATTTTAAACTCAACTCTTTCGCTATAATAGGCCAAAACACCTTTGTTACCTATTATCTCTCGGGCCACTCCTTGAGTTCCTCTACAAACTCAAGTCTCAACAACAGTTCCCCTCTAACTGTTGTTCCTCTCGAACTTCACTCGAAGTTCCTTTCTCTTCTTTTGCTTCACTCAAAGCCTCACACTTTACAGAGTTCACTCAAACCCCTTCCCTAAACTCAAACTATAAGAGTTCTTCTCAACTCTTTTCTCAACTCGAAATACAAAATAGTAGAATGATAGAAAGTACTAATGAAACAATGAACTCATATGGTAATGAAACTTGGAACTTTGAACTTTGGTGGTACTGACTTAATAAACGTGATACTCAAATTAATACCTTTGTAGATTAATTATCACTTTGTCAGACACACTTTATTAGACATAAGTATTTATAGCAGGTGATTAGATAGAACGTGGGATTAAATCATGTGTGTTAGTGGTAAAACAATTTTCCCATGATGTTCCTCAACTAGAGGAACACGCTCCTTTAATTTCCCCATGTACTCCATGATCTAATGAACGTGTGTAAGAGGATTAATATTGCTTCCTTAATTTTAGCAACAAACTTGTGCAATAAATATAAATCGATTTAATTAGAAAATATTTTAATTAATAAAACCAAAATTAAATCCTTTTATCAAAATAATATCTTTTAAAATATTTTTCTCTAAAAATCGAGAAGGATTTTATTTCTAATAAAGATAAAATCTTTCCTTTAAAAATATTTTCCTTAAAATCAGATTTTTAACAAACAAAAAACGGTTTCCTATCTTCTAGGCTTTAATCACTCAAACGACACAAACTAACCATTGCATTATTTAACATATGTCTAGTTCCTTTTAATTCGTTAGTTCCTTTAACTTATTATGATAGTGTCGGTTCGTCGTTTTAGACACATGTTTCCTATACCAGCCCACTAACATAGTTCCATAGGAACAGTTCCTTTATTCAAAGGAACTTCATAGTTCCAATTCATTACCTTATGAAGATCTTTGTTTCTTACATAAGAAACTTAATTACACCCTTATGTAACTAAGCTCTTCTTCTCTTGGAGTTCCAACTCAAGAACTTCATTCTTCACTTGGAGTTCCAACTCTAGAACTTCACTTATTATCTTTATAAAGCACCATTATTAATTCATGAACCTTGCACACATAAAACTTATAAACCTTGTTAATTATTACCTTAGTTTGTCATCATCAAAACCATATTGGCTCAACGTAACGCAAGGCCATGGTTATCAGATATCGAACACAAGCTTATAGAGCATAGCTACCATTTTCATAGCACGTAAGACATAAAGGCAAAACATACATAAAGGTTAGAATCGATACACAAAACAGAATGCATTCCAAAAAAAATTTGAACACAAAGTGAAGCTGAAAATCTAGAGCAAGTTACATTCTATAGCATTTTTCTTAGTGTCATCTTCCTTTTTGAATGAAAGTCCATATGGGTCAAGTTATTTTTGGGTGTAAATGTTTGTCTACGTAGCTTTTGTACGCTTTTTTAAGAGATTAATTCATGTCAAGTTCAATTTGTCCGTATGATTGAAGGTATTAACAAACTAAATGAACCATCACCTATTGTGAAATCAACAACAAAAAGGGGTGAAGCAAAGAACCTACCAGCTTCAGCAACCCAACGTACCACACTAAGAGGCACAATTTATTAGGGAGGCAGTATTTATACAAAGGGTTTATATGGAAGGAGAACTCAAACCCTAAGATGGTAAGTGGTGTGCTGGGGTAAAGACTCAATCATTCTGAATTTTAAATACATTTTTGATGTACCTTTAAGCTTTTCTCTGATGCTAAGTGAGCTTCAAGACCTGTGATGGACACCCCCATCATTAGTTGGAATAGTGAATGTCCATTTTTTTATTTATTTACTGGTGGTCCGCTCATCACACAACACCTTCCCACTCTCTGAAACTAACGTGTCTCACGCACCCATGGCCCCATTTTGAAGCCGATTTTTTTGGCTCCTTAATTCTTAATGGCCAGCAAATTCCTGCATAATGAGACCTATTCTTGAAATAATCAATTTTAGGATAAAAAGTAACCCTAATTTGGATCTAATATAATAATTATTAATCGCACTGCAAGTTAGCTTATGGGGGGTGGGGGAAACCACGAATTTAACACCGTATTAGAAATTCAAGCGATCGAATACATGGAGAAGAGTATTAATTTAAAGCTTACCTTAAGAGAAGCCATTGATATGTCCACTTCGCTTGTGCACCAAAGCTTACCTTAAGAGAAGTCATTGACTCGATTCAATTAATTTAGGGATTCTTCCGCAGTTATGAATTGTTCCCCAACCAAGAGGACTATGCAATCATATTCCCCCAATATAATCTGCAACCTAGATGGCTTTGTTGGCAGGTCAGAGTGCCAATGCAACGACACCAACGCCATAGTACAACTGGCCTGCATCAGCGCGCTACGCGATTTGAACACTCACTTATTAGGGGGAAAGAATGTAATTGCAGGAATTGTAGCAATGGTGCCTCAATTCCGGAAAAAAAAGGTGAAAAGAAAAGAATTGAGAATGAAGGAGGAAGGAGACTGCCAAGGTGGCAAAGGGAAAAGGAATCGCGCCAAAGAAATTTCCACAAGACACGTGACAAACACGTGGTTCGCTTATGAACAGGGAATTACGGGTGTTTTAGACTCATATCATTGTTGGTTTCAAATACATGAGAAATGTTCCAACTTTTAAAAGGTTATGGATTCAGTCGTTTTCTCTACCTTTTTTTACTTTTCCTTATTTTTAGTCTCATTCTCTCTATGTTTTAACACTTTTTCTTTAGTACATGTGCAAAAGCATATGTCCCCAATTAAGAAAAAATCGAAGCTAGTAATTATGATTTGCACCTCTGCTGTTGATTAATTGCAACGATTTTATTAATGCAATATTTTAGTCCTTATTATTTCTAATTATCTTATTGGTGAAAAGGTTATAACTATATTTTTCTTTACTTATAAATCACAATAATAGTCAAAGTGAAGTGTGTGAACATTGCAAATGTCAAAATGTTCAATTAATAAAAATCGAATGTGGTATATAGCTACGGTTGGTAGTGAGTTCAAGACCTAACACAAACCCCGACCGAACACCTCCCAATTTTAAGGGTTGGGGTCTACTTTATTATACACATTTGGTTCGGGTCAGATCCCCTATATGTTTATAGGTCAGGTTTGGACTTGAGTCCAATGATTTCAGACCCAAACCTGCCTTGCATCCAGCCCATAGACCAATTTTCCAAATAAATATAATACAACTTGTAACTCACATGCTAATTAATAATAAGTCTCTATTCTCAAAAAGGATGAAACGAACGATGAAATAGTGGAACAATGAGCATTTTATATTAATGAACATTAATCGTGTGTACTAAAATATACTCTTTTCGTCCATATTAATCTATATTTTTATATTTTCGCTTGTCTTACATTAAGTAATACACTTTCTATAATGACATGGTTCCACAAATTGGATATTATTTCTCTCTCTTCATCGAAAACCCAACAATAATAAAGAATATATCACCTATACTCTTACTTTAAAAAAAGTTAATCCCCGCAATCCACTAATTACAATAACAAAAAAGTACCTCATTAGAACCTACCAACAACAAAATATAGAAGTCAAATAAATTCTTAAAACTATGTGTAGGTCAAACTGTATTGATTAATATGGGACGGAGGGAGTATGAAACTTATGTAAATAAATTTAATAAGATGGGTTTTTAATACTCTGATCATATATGTAATACCCCTCATGATTGTTTTAAAGAGATTTAGCATCTACTCATTCCAATAAGATGTATCTTTCTTTTAGGGAGTTCATTTACTTAGTTACTCCACGCTTAAGCGTGCTTGGTGGGAGTAGTCCAGTGGATGGGTGACCTCCCCGGGAAGTTTCTCGGGGTGCGCATGAGTAAAGACAAAATGCGCCGGAATAACTGTGTTGGTTATTGAGGACAGGTTGTGGCTTGGATGCGCATTGGTGACAATTAAGCATAGAAAAATGTGAAAATTTTGGATTTCTTTAAGACTCAAGACTCGCTAGATCCATTAGGTGGATTTGGGGTAAGTTGGGACCACTTCAAAAATATACTTCATTCGTTACTTTCTTTATCGTAAAGATTTGAGTTTTCACACTTGTTTGTTGGGACATAATTTTAACCATTAATATATTTAATCATGTATTTGTAAAAATTATGCAAATAAGAAGTTTAGAACATACACTTGGAGACAAATCAAATAAGTTCCCATAAGACTATGTTTTTCCTTACCTATAAATTATTATAGAAAGTCAAAGAGTGAAATCTGAGTACTGGAAAAGTCAAAATGTTGCAATTAAAAAAGAACGGAGGAAGTATGATTCTTACCCTGGAATTTAGGCCCTCTTCTTTTGAACTTAATTTCAGTTTAGTTAGTTAAACACAATTCGGCTCGCCTACTTCACCAATAATCCATTTTACTCCAGTTCAGTTTACTCCAATTCAGTTCACTTCACTTCAGCTCATTCCAGTTTTAACTCTATAATTAAATTTGTTGTTATTAAAGCGTTACTATTAATATTATTTTACCTTAGATTTTTATTATTTTTATCATTAATATTGTTATTGTTAACACATTATTATTGTTATCATACCACCTTTATACAATTTGTTAATAAAAGAAAAGAGCCTTACTAAATCTTAGCCAATCCATTAAATTTGGGCAGTAAATTTTGTTAAGATCTATATGTATTTGTAAAATTCATTTCCTAGATATCCTCCCAGTTTTATTTTTCACGCATATTAATGCAGAACTTTGAGCACTAATTATTTAGTTATGTAGTATGTATCTATAAAAATCATAAAAATAATATATTTATAAAATACATATTAAGACCAATCTCATAAGATCTCACGTGACTATATTTTTTGCCGGTTTTATTTAATTATTACACTTCCACTTTTTCTTATATGGTAACCTATCATATCAACTTTTTACACTTTTCTATATCATATACCCCACTACCCATTTTATTAATCTACATAAAACCTTCCCACCTACCCTATTTTTCTCTCTCCTACATTATTTTAATGATTCTTTTACATTATCCAAATTAAACATTCTTTTTTTGTACTTCATCCTTATTTTTTGCATAATTTCCTTCCCTCAAAGTGAATTGTAACAAGTAAGTGCTTGTTTGGTTGCAATGAGAATTATTTTCCCATAGGATTTTACAATTTGTGGGAATTAGTTCCCTTATGAAATTCCTAGGAATTAGTCTAAGTTGTTTGGTAGTCATAATGGAAATTGTAATTCATAGGAATTTATGTAGGAATTGTGAGTAACCAAAGGGAGGATAGTAAAATCAATTCCTACATTTTGTGGGAATTTCAAATTCCCAAGAAGTTTCATTGCCCCCATTTTCTCTACTTAATGTCAACCAAACAACCACCCGAAACGTAAAATCATGGGAATTTCTATTGACTACATAATTTCATGTATACCAAACAACCAATAAATAAAAGAAAAAAATTGACGCTATGGGGCTCAACTATTGCCCGCTTCGCTTTAATTGGTACCAAATATTGATATTCCAAATGGGGGCTCAACTATGACATGACTTGTAATGCGTGGACCCAAGCAGGTTAGGTAACCCGCGTCGTAGGTTAATGAAGTCACGTGATTCATTAAATGAGCACATGACTTAAAAACCCACCCCAAACCACGTTTTAATTTTTTCAGCTTCATTCTCTCATTTCCTCCTCCTTCCTCTTCGTGTTTTTCCCTTTCCCAACCATCGCTGCCCTAAATTCATCCGGATCAACCTCAGTGAATTCAAGAACATCTGGGCTGCGAAATGTGAAATGCAACCATGATATTCCTGCGAAATTGCGAACAGTGAAATTTGGGGCCAACGTTGGGAGGAAATTCTATGGGTGCTCCTTGTGGCCAGTAAGTGTGAGTTAGATTAGGGCACAAATTTTGAAATTTTCCCTTTATTTTGTTAAATTCATATAACATGAGTTTATTTTTTTGTTATTTTAGGGTGCAGATTGTGGATTCTTTAAGTGGGAAGTGAATGCAGGGAATTTAAATGAGTGTCATGAATGTGAGGACTTACAAGCGAAGTTGCTAGAGCAATTCACTTCCATTGCTGAGTTTGAGTTGCAATTCAAGCTTGTTGAAGAAAAGTTAAGCAAGCTGAAGATGAAGAAGGACAAAATGGCTGCTGAAGTTGAAGAAATGAAGATGGAAATGGGTAGACTTAATGCTGAATTAGTTAAGAGTAATGCAGGGGAGAGAATTGCTATAAGGGCCTTGTTTATGTCCTGGATTTTGTTTGTTGTGGTCTATATTTTCATGAACTGATCAATCCTAGTAGGAGGGGATATGTTAGTATGATGGGAGTGTTAGATGGCGAGGTCTTAATTTTGCGTTGCCTTTAGACCAACTGATGTGTAGTATGTATGTTGACACCTTTGACAATGAATGGAAAGTTTGCATTTTGATTGAAATTCAAAGCTTGATTACAACTATTTGTTTGCATAGCACAAAAACAGGGATGTGCTTGACAATACACTACAAAAGTAAGCCTATTATGGTCTTGAAATTACATAACACAATGTAATCAAACAAGACAGATTTCCATAAACTGATGTCCAAAAACTCCTTCTAAAAACTTATCACACTACATTAACATCCTTCAATTTCATGTGTTGCTTGTTGATGCTTGAATACTGTTGAATGGAGTTGTTGAGGGTAAAGTGAAAGTTTGAGAAACCTCCCTTGGACCACTTCTTTGACTTGGTGCCTGCACATTGTTACAAACAATGTTAAATAACAGATCATGTTGCAAAGTGAACTTAAAAAACAATCAGTTTATTACATTCAAAAAAGTGCTGCCATCATCATGATTATACACTCCAACTCCTTTTGGAATCTGCATGATAGGACAAAATAGTTTAGCCTAGTTAGGAAAAAAAAAGTCAAAGGCATGAACTAAGAGAGTTAAGATTCCTTACCCTTCCACCTCTAGATTACCCGCCTCCCTAGAACCTCGCGCTTCACTTGATGAACCCCTAGCCGGTGCTCCTAAGCCACCGGCAGACCCCTTGAACCTCTCCCACCACCCGCCGACCAGCCTCTCTGCTTCCCCGCCCACATTGGATGAACCCCGCCTCCCCTAAAACCTCTACCACCACCCGCCGACCCAGTTCCCCGCTTCCCCGCCCACATTGGATGAACCCCCGCCTCCCCTATAACCTCTACCTCCCCTAATTACCCCCGCCACCTTTCCCTAACCCGCTTGGCCGAGCAAAGGCGCTAGGTGTGCACCGGTGTTGTCTCTGTTCCACTTGGTGCAGGTGCCGGAGGCGCCTTAGCTTTCTTTGGAGCCGTTTGGGAAGAGTCATTCCCTTTCTTTGGACATGTCCTTTTATTGTGAGTTTTGCATTTACAAATACCGCAACTCATCTCCACTCCATGTTTAGTGAGCCTTCCCCGGTTTCTTAGGGTTCTCATGGGGGTCCTTCTTTCTATTTTTTCTAGGTCTTCCTGTGTCCAATCTTAATAGGTGGAGGGTTTAAAGGAGACACAACCGGGAGGCCCGTTGTCTTTCACCAACAAATGGGGGTATTGAGCCCGCATAAGACTGTAGGTATGTTTCCCTCTTGTAATAATCGATACAAAGTCTTCAACATCCTTCCTACGTAAGAAAATGCAAGATACTTGCATTTATGCCAAGGGATACCACATAAATCTCATTTCTCACATGTGCATGAATGTGCAGCCAAGTCAACTGTCAAACTGTCCATCTTATGGTTAACTTGGAAAATTGTGTTTGTGGATGGGATTGGTATGCAGTTGGCAGCCTCAGCTTTTTCCTTATTCAGCCTAGCCTCGTATTCTAGGCGGATCTTAGCATTATGAGCCTCCATTTCTTGCCTCTTCACCACCAATCTTTGCATAAGGGCTACCCTAATGTCCTCCAAGATGTATATGATGTGTTTTGTCCTAGCAAGCCTATAATGTACCCATTGAAGGTCTCAGACAGATTACTAGTAATCACATCCACCTTAGTGTTTGTTTTAATGTGTGCTCTACAAAAATGAAGGGTCATGTGCTTTGAAAGCTTTTGTTGCATCAGGGTTAACCCGGTCCATTTCATCTAGGGCATCATTTGTAATCTGCAATACTGTATGCCTTGGCTGCTCTCCAAAATAGTATTTTCATTTCATCACCCTTAAAATGTTGTGCCAATGGGCAAAAATGTGCCTAGCACAATGCCTATGCTCACAGTTTGGAAAAACAGATGCAACTGAGCTTAATATTGCCTAGTTAAAACATGCAAGAATAAAATTAACATGATTGTGCATTAATATGTAATAGAAAGTAAACCCAAAAAAATAGAAAGGAATATAATCTGTGGATTCTTACCAAGTGCTCATCTGAAACAATAGTCAATCCTTCACCCTGTCCAAGGTGCAAAGCTGTTTGTACCTCACTCAGAAACCAGCTCCATGAAGAGTTGTTCTCACCTTCAACTATGGCCCGTGCAACCGGATACATCTCGATCATTGGCATCCCCGCCAACACGCTGCGCATTGACCACTCAGAAAGGTCTTCAGAAAGCAAGCATCAATGCTGATAAACCTTCTGCATCCCTCCAGCCAACCTTTTCTCACCCCATCAAAGCACATAAATAGTCTTTGAAACACAGGAGTTGCACTCCTCCTTGGCCTTTCATCATTGAGCAACTTGATAACAATCTCTGCATCACTGTCCCTCAAGGCCCGAAGGTATCTACCCAACTTAGCATAATGCTCTTCCATAGAGCCATGAAGCAGCTTTATGGGCCTTGGACTTCACCTTATAGGCCAAGGCTCTCTTAATGGCAACCCTAAATGCTTGTCTAATCGTTTCAATGAGCTCCTTGGGGCCAATGAGGCCTTGCCTTGCAAATTTCTAGAAACCGCTTTGCAAGCCATGTTGATGTCATCCGTCATGTGGCTTCCATGTTCCTAGTACAAGCCTATGCTCATCATCAACAGATTTTACCACAAAACAGCCCTCCTTGAATCCCATGAAGCAAATAACCCGAAAGGGCACCGTGTTGCACTTCACTTCCATTCTCCCCTGCCTCCTACTATTACTTGTAGCAAAGTAAAAATTTCTCCCACATGTAATAGCAAACCTAGCCACAACACTCCTAAAAGCCTCTCTACTAGGAAACCTAAGTCCAACTTTCCAAATAAATTCTGTGAAGTCTGTATCCTCACTCACTAATAGTCCTCTCCCTCTCCTTCTCCTACCATCCTCATTTTCATCACCACTATTCTCTGGGGTATGAATATCATCCTCACTGTCCTCATAATCACTCACAAACCCCGCCTCACCTCACCAGTGTGTCGGTGTTGCCACCGGTAGCACCATGACATCTCAGACCTAATCTTCCCTCAACTGCATCCTTCTTAAGCTTCTTTGCCAACTCAAACAGTTTTGTGTTTGTGCCTCTCACCCTATCCCTAGCTACTCTAAGCTCATCATCACTACTGTCTGCTTCACCTCCATCTTCAGTTTGTTCAAAAAAACCCACCTCAGGTTCTTCTTCTCTTTCAAGATCACTCAAGTTCTCAGGCTCTAGTTCAGTATCATCCCCATCATCTTCATCAGTGTCAACAAAGCATGTGGTTCATACACAGGATCTGAATCTTCTGAAGAATATTCTTCCCCAAGCAACTCCTTCAAAGTTAATGGGCTTTCGGGTCTGTTATCATACCACTCATAGTAATCATATGGGAAGGTTTCTTGGTCATAGATTACCCCTTCTTCAGGCTGCCTAACAGGTTGTTTTCCAGTTTTATGATTAGGTGCAGGAATGGGTATTTGAGGTTCAGGTTGTGATTGGTTTTGTAGAGCTATTAGGGATACAGTTTGTGAAACTTGGGTTGTCTCAGAATCTGCTTCATGGGTTGATTGTTGTTCAACATTTAATGTGGAAGTTAAAGGAGATTCTTCAAAGCAGAGGTTTATTATGGGTAGGCCGATCTGCTCTAGATATGTGGTACATAAACTGCACTTCTGCTGAGGTGTCCTTAATCCTAGCACTTGACCTAACGGGTATTAACTTCTTAGCAGGGCTTTTTTTCTTTCGGGTATTTGCTACAGTGTGGGACCCCTGTCCACTTGTACTAAATGCAGGTGGGGATTTTGTTGGTTCACTGACCATTTCAGCTGGGCTTTTGGATGGGCTTAAAGTTGGGTTTATGGGTGTTGGGTTTATGTGGGGTGGGTTTATGGGTGTTGGGTTTATGTGGGGTGGGTTTATGGGTGTTGGGTTTATGTGGGGTGGGTTTATGGGTGGTACCGTTGTTTTTTGCTGGCTAACCTCTTTTTCAGGCCCTTCCAACAGCCCAGCAGGTTGTTCTTCAAGCACTTGGGGCTTATCAACACCATGTACCACATACAAATCCAAAAACCTCGCTCTTCAAAACTATCTCTCGCCATTTCTAATACCTCCTTGTCATTGTATACCCTAACCATGCCATCATCCAATTTTTTCCGTAAATCAAATAAAAGATCTGCGTTCAATAACCCTATAACTACCACATTTTTTAGCCATTTCCTCAAGAAACCACCAACACAACTCATCCGGGTCAACAAAGCAAATGTTCTCCCGGCTCCATCAACATACTCCAATTACCCCTCCTTTCTCATGTTTCTTAGACAGGACCCCCATGTCAAAACCTCACGGTCACATTATCCATTCCTAAACCCTAATCAAAACAAAGACACATAAAGTACATACATTCATCCCTATTAACACACAAATTCATGAAATTGCATTTAACAGAATTTCTTCAAAATCAAACTTAATGTTTGAAAAAAACCCACATTTTACAAGATTTCATTCATTGTTAGATTTTAGGATTTTCCTAAGCTTATAATACCAACATAAAGGGAACTTCATCAATGGTGATTAAATTACATGGATTAAAAAAAAACTTACCTTGAAGCGCAATCTATGGTGGTTGATGAAATTCTCCCACTACAAAGACCTTCAAAGAACTTCAAGAATGGTGAAATTCAACTTCACAAACCGCAAAAATCAATGGGGGGAATCGAGCTCGACCTCGTTAATGTCGCCGACACGTTGATTAATTCAGAAGGGGAAGGGTTGGTTTTTTGGGAGATACCAATTTATCGTGGTAGTTAAAAGTTAAAAAAGCCGTTTTACTCTTCTAATTTCATTAAAACAGGGACCCACCGCCTTAGCGCCATCGGTAAACCGGGTCCACGCATTTACAAGTCATGTCATAGTTGAGCCCCCCACTGGAATATCAATAGTTGGTACCTATTAAAGCGAACGGGCAATAGTTGAGCCCCATAGCGTCAATTTTTCCTAAATAAAAATGGAGGGATTATAACAAATAAATAGGAACGGAGTGAATAATTTGAAGGTTAGGCCCTACCCCAATGAGCACCGATATTCCCATATCGATATTGGATAAATTGTCCAATATCATGTCATTTCGTAATTTTTATGACAAAAATTAATATTCAAAAATTATAAATTATAAAAAATTATTTTTTATATATTTTTATCCTGGGTTTGTTACTTGAAATCTAGTTGATATATTAGATGACTAGTCTATCATATCTTGACACAATCTTATCATATCGATTGACAACTATATCATATCTTGCTTGTATCTTATCATATTAAGTGAATGTTATATTATATTGTATTGTATGAAGTTGCTAATAAAATTACAAAAATGCCATGAAATCGGATAAGTTGTCCAATATCGAATATGGGAGAATACTTTCTCCCCGCCCGATACCCTAGGAGTGTTCGGAAAAACCCGATCGACTCCGACACGTCGACCGATAGGTCGGGCCGCGTACTATCAAAAATAAACCTACGGTGACTCTCTACTAATGTAGTAAGGTGTGGTGGTCGAATCCGTAGAGTGATGTCGTTACCGATTAAAGTGAACTATTCTACTATACAAACTACCAAAAGACGGATTTTTAAGACCTAACTTAAACTACCAACGTAATTGAATATCGGGGAATAAATCAATTAATGAAGAACTAGGATCATGGATCACTACGCATACAATTCAGAAATCGGGATGAATAACAACTACCTAATAAGTCAATTTATCTAGGGCACATGCAATTTCTCTCGAACATTACCTCTCCTCAAAGATCACCTAGCCGCTCTCGCATGGTCGTGGATCACTTTGCCTAATGATTGCAAAGCCTATACGGTATCTCTCCTCTCGAAGCGTATTCAGTATTGCGATAGTAGAAATACAAATCGTGCCTAATTTATGAATCTAGCATGAACGATTCAATTATAGGAAACAATTGAAATAAAAGGCATTTAAACTAATCTATCAATCCCTCATTGCATACATAGATACCCACAACCCTAGAAAGAGGACTACTCACTCATAGTTATGAACGCAACAACAAATTCAAGATAAAGATTTATACTTGGAAGTAATGCAAATAACTATTGAAATTAATCTAACCAGAGTAAAGAAAGCAATAAAAAGGAATTACCAGATTGAAGTCTAAAAGGAAGAACTTTATTAAGAACTTACAATTAATCCAAAACCAAATCTTGATTCCCGGAGAGAAATAAATAACGGCGTTCTTTTTAACTAAAAAGAAAACAAGGAAAAACCAAAAGGTGTCTCGAGCAATATTATGTTTTTCCTATTTATACTAACCCTAGAACAGTATAGGAAAAGTAATACGAAAAAAGCCCGAAAAATATAAAAATATGAGAGCTGGGGTCGTCTCCCGATCGGGCCAAACCCGCCGATGAGATCGGACGACTCAATTTTATCGCAGATTCCTCTTCGCAAAGACAAACAAACCTTCGGGCCATATCAAGCAAACCAAGACCCCAAAAGAGTGTCCGATCGGGCCCGCAACGAAAACGCTTAATGTCAAATGAGATCGGGCGAGGCTTCGTTTCTTCATTCCTTGGCTTCAGACGCCAAGTCTTCAATTTTTCTTTTGTCCAAGGCCTTAGAAAGTATCCTTGGGACCCCCGGAACTCAAAGATATGTGCCTTCAAACCTCCTCCACTCGTGGCACTCATAAAGTAGCGAGAGAATAGGGAAATAGTTCCCTAAAACCTACAAATCATCACAAAATAGAAAACCACAACTAGATGGAGAAAGTTAGCATCAAATGGCTCCTAAGAGCACCATTGACACGCACTTTAGCTTATAAGTAGGGGAAAAACTCTATATAAAACCATAATATCACCGACTCGCTGACCTGTAGCAAAAAATAGAGGTAGTTATCTTAAAATTTTAATTTTAGTGGGTCGGGTACCCGACCCGGTAAAAGAGGCAGGAACCAGATCGGGTTATGGGCCACTTATTTTAATTAACCCCGCTTACCCGGAAAAAAAAAATCTTTGAATTTTCACATTTGGACGTTTCGCTAGCCCACATTCCTCTTCTGTCTTATGTTTTCAGTCATATTCCTCTCTCTCCTACAGCCCCTCCCCCTCCTCCGAGCTCCATGCGAGGTGCAACTCCACCTTCACCACCAAGTCCTCTGGTACCTTGTTTCCTTTCTCCAGCCTCACCACCCATTGACTCGTTGAGCTTTATTCTCTTAGTCTTTTTCATCCCCTTCATCTTTCTCTATTGTTTAGTTTAATTGCAATTTATACTCGTCGATATTTTCAGCACTGGTTTTCGATCATTGAGAAGCACTTGGGTGAGATTTTAGAGGAGAGAGGTGATGATTTGGATTGTTGGGTACATTATGAAGTTTTAACTAGTTGTTGGCTCGGGCGATGCCCTTAATAATTTATCAATGTGAATTTAAAGTATTGAATCAAACATTTGAGAAAAGTGGGAAAGAAAAAGAGTTATAGGCATTGGATTGTGCTTAGGAAGTGATCTTCCAGATCCTATTAAATTTTCTACATAGTAAATTATAATATGAATTATTCATCAATATAACCTCTGTTTCAAGAGAGTACATATATATAAATATATAATTACTTATAAAAAATATACTACAATTTTTTTTTTAGATGTAGATTAATGTGTAAGAATACAACCGATGCAATGAAATGGTGTAGTAGTGTTAATTACGGTGGTTATAAAAAATTGAAGAGCTTTTGTTTTAATATAAGATTACTGAAAGGTAGGACACACTATTATTAACAATAGCTTAATGATTATTAATATATGCATTTGTATTTAATTTTCTTTAAAATAGAAAATTATCTTGTCTTTAAATATATTCTTTTTCCCATAAAGACCAATATGAGATAATAGAGTAGTTGGTTAGTACATTTGTATCTCAAATGAGAGGTCATGGGTTCGAGTCTTATAACACACATTTTTATTGTTTAATATTTCTCATTTAATTGTGTGGCGGAGAGGGAGTACATGTGGCAGCATGACATGTTGTTGCCTTGAGTTTTAGATATAGATGTTAAGATATACTTCCTCCGTTTTTTTTATAGATGCTACATTTTCCTTAAATTGAAATGTCATAATAGATGCTACATACCATAAATGGATCTCTTTTCACCATAAAGTTTTTAAAATACTATTAAAAAGTTGGTGGTCTCCTACTTTCTCCTTTAAAATACCCATATTTTTTCCTTAACAAATGTTTTTTTATTCAAAAAGTGGTGGTCCCCCACTTTCTCTCTACCTTTCTTAAAAACTCCCCACTTTCTCTATGTAGCATCTATAAAAAACGGAGGAAGTATGCAGCACTATGGTTTAGTTACTTAGGGTAACAGTTTGTTTTGAATCTTGGGGATGATTTAATCCTATTCATGACAAGCTACAAGATAAAAATCCAAATTATTTTGGTTAGATTTTGTATGAGAAGCGTTTTGATATTAAGATCTAATTCTATGCAACACTGTGGTTCAAATTTGTTGAAATTAGAGTTGGTTTAACCAATATTAAGATTGTGTCGGGTATCCTATGATTCGACCCCAAAAAAACACAGGTACTCGGTTTACGGGTACCCGTTTCTTCTGGATCGGGCCACGGGCAGCCTTTTTAGATATCTGCATATCCGAATATCCGAAAAACCGGGTACCCAATTATAAACACCCTACGATACCCTTTTCCTTTTTCTTTCCAATGTTAAATCATTCTTTTAAAATTTACGTAGATGGTGTAGGATGGATGTCAATATCAGAAGAGTTAACATTTGAGCTGATAGGAAGTGGGACCGAAGATCCTTTTCTTTCTAAAAGGATTTTTTGATTTTCAGGATGGCAAAGGATGTGAATTTCTGACACTTTAGAAATTTTATTTATTTATTTATACAGAATTGATTTATTTTTTGCTTTTTTTGTTTTGTTAGGGGAGGAAAACATTCAGGGCAGATGGTGGGGTTATAAATTTCCAGAAGAGGTGCATTGGGAAACAGCTCCCGCGCTGTTTTCGCGCGCTATTTCTGGTGGATGTGTCAGTGCTTACTGCTCAGGACAAAAGCAATTGCTTTGATGCTCAACTAGGACCCCAACACACCGAGTAGTAGCCTAGTAGGTTGTTTTGTGTCACACACAGACACATGAGTTATGATTTGCAATTTTAACTATAGTAATTTGCAATTTTCTAGAAAATTATACTCCCTTACTTATTAGGAAAAATTTACCATAATAAGATAAAATATAACTGGTCCACTGTTAATAATTTTAAGTATAAATTATTTCAAAATAATTTGAACTATAGTTGGTTTGATTCGTTTTTATTTAAAAATTAAAACATAGAATAAATTTATTGATTAATTTTTTTTTTAAAGTTCTAGATTTTTCTTAACTCAAACTCGTAGGTACGGTTCGGCAATATATAATATAAACATAAATGTATAAGATTAATGAAATGGGCAACTAGGGAGGTAAAAGTAATTCTTAAAATAAAACTCTTTTTTATAAATAACAATTTGTCTATTATTTTCTATTGCAACATATTTCCTCTATTTGTTTTAGTTATTTCTGTTCGGAATCTTTTGTAAAGACAAAAAATGTCAAAATAAGAACAAATAGGAATAGAGAGGGAGTATGAGATTTTATACTATTCACACAATACCCTTTCACCATCTATTGTTTTGAGAAGGTTATGATAATAGTTAGAGATGGTAAAAGATTGCATTTGTATCGTGTCCGTTATTGTATCATATATAAAACGGATTGAAAAATCCTTGACACTAACCGACCCATTTAATAAATGTGGCGTGTCATGTTGGTCTATTTAATTATATGTGTTGAGATATCTCAACACTAACCCACTTTTTCGTTCCCAGTTCATGTTGTATCGTCATGTTAAGTTATTTTTTAGTAATTTTAAACTAGTTTTCTTTATTAATACCCTATATTTGTGCATCAATTGTGTTACATGGGTTCAAGCATGTCATCTTCGTGTTGGAAACCTCAACTGTAACCCATTCTATTTGTATAAGACATGTCGTATCTTGTCGTGCCGACTCGTTTAACTAAATGGGTTGAGAATCCTCAACAGTAACCCTTTTTTTTGTATCCAATTTGTGTCAGATTGTCGTGTCGTGTCAACTTTTGTCAACTCTAATAAATTAGAAGTTGAGATTATTTCTAGTGAAGTAAGATTTGCTAGATTGTGAAAACTATAGGCATGGTGAACCATTGTCCGAAATCGTTTTAATTTACTTGATTCTCCTATTTTATTAATTAGTTACACATTTTCATCCCGAATTGTCAACATTGTTTAGGTTCTCCCTACCTTAAAAGTTAAATCAATACGACTATTTCTCCATCGATTGAACCATACTTAGTTACTTACCCTACTACATTGTTAGAAATTTATTTTTGACAAGTTAATTAGCGACAAACTATGTATATTCTAAATCATATTACCTTTGTTTCTTTTTAATTCTTCTAATTTAGACAGCTTGATTTTCACCATAGATATTTATAAGAATTCGATGTTATGACATTATATATAGTGAGAGGAATCTATAACATACCACATGACTCCCATCCAAAAAAAAATTAACTAAAACATGGACTCCAACAAGAATAACATGAATTATACAAATAGTGACATGAATCTCATGTCATTATGTCTTTTATTTCATGTCATTTGTGTTCTTTTTACAAAAGAAATGGTGATTTGTAGGTTGTTACACCATAAATTATGGTGTAACAGTTACACCTAAGAATATGTGTTTTGCTTTTGTTTAAATCACCAATAATGATTAAAGTGAACTACGTATATGTAAATAGTAGAAAAGTTCAAAGCGTATAGAGGTAAAAGACAGAGGGAGTGCTATGCGTTTTCCTTGCAAATTAAAGAACAAGGTTTAATGGTAACCCTAGCCTTTTGGAAAGGTTCATTAAGAATGATTTGCCTAATGCCCGGGATTACCTGAAGGGTAAGTATAAGCTGGTAGAACTTGTCTTTGATTAGGATTTCGAGATCTTTTATTATTATTATAGTGTCATCCCCCTGGTTTCTTCAAGGTTCTGGACCAGTGTCAGGCTTGGGAACCCCATGGAGATTGAGTCTTTTCCCCAACCTTCCGCTCCCGCCTCCGCGTAAACCGTAGGATAAAGAAGATTGTTCTTTGGTATACCTTCAACCATCCTCACTTGTTCTTTGGTATACCTTCAAGCATCCGAAGGACTTTCATTTCCCGTACAAGCAAGATTTTTCAAATTGAAATTAGGGACTTTTCTAAATTAATTTGAAAATAAGAGAATGACAAGATGAACAAAAGCTAGGTTAGGGTTTTGAATTTTCCAAACCTTACCAAAAAAAAATAAGCGAAACTTCTGTGTATGATTCGAAGCAAACATTAGAACACCCGCAAAGATAATTAAATCAAAGTGTAACTTTAAACAACGTGCATTATACTACCTCGGTTTCTTTTGAATCTACACCATTAGACTTTTACGCTTGCTATCACGAAACATAAGCCATTAATATCTTTAAAGAATCTTTCACCATATACCCCCGAGTAATTTTTTTTCACCATATACCATCAAAATTTCGAAATTCACCATATATCTCTCGGTTTAAAAAAATATATATTCATTTACCACTTTGCCTTAGAGTTGTTAGGTCTCTACTAGTGTATGTTTCTTAATTTACCATACATCTTTATTTTGATTTTGATTCACCATCTGCCCATAGAACATGAATAATTTTTTTTTTTCGTGTTGTAAGAACTTGTTTTCTTTTTTCTATAATCATATGTAGACAAATTGATGTGGTCAATTCAAGATGATATATATACAATGGTACATGTATTTATAGATGATATCAAATTAATTATGAGACGAAAATAAGCCACGGATGATAAGTTGGAATTGCGGACACAATTTTCTGTGATTTCGAGGGTTTATTTGAGTAGAAATACGATGAAATATTTGGGTATGTTACTTTGGATAAGTTGAAACAGATTCCAGAGTTTATCTTTACAATTCCTACTTATCTTCTATGCCTTTTTTGACTCATCAATTAATACAATATCATCAAATTATTTTGTTGAGTGACCTCGTCAATTCGTCTATGACGATAGAAAAGTAGTTGTTATGGTGCAAGAAGCTAAGTAAAATAAAAATCCTGAGGTAAATGGTGAATCAAGCTTCAAAAGAGAATTAAAAAACATACACTAACTAAGATCTGACATCTATTAGGAGGGAAGGGAAAATGGAAGTATTTTAAACAAACTCATGATATATGGTGACTCTGAAAATATCGAGAGTAGATGATAAAAAAATGTTACTCAAAGTGAAGTACGTACCATTCCTTTTTTCTAATTTTTTTGTTAGGTCCCACATAATTAAATTTTTTGTTCTATTAAAATAAAAAAACAAAGGTCAAAGTGAAGTACGTGAATAATTCTTACAAAGTATGTTGATTAAAAAGAAACGGAAGGATTACAAAGCAATATTCAAGTTGTTTTTCTAATCTAATAAGTGTAAAAGTTAGAAGTTCAAACCTATTGTGCTAAAATTTCAATAAATTAAAGCATATTTAATTGGAGACTAATTGAAATCCAATTTTAAACATGCAATCATAATCAGGTTAAAATTTCATTGAATTAACCATAATCAACACATGCCTCTAAAGTAATCACAAAATCGAAATCTATGTATATACTACTAAAATCCAAAGGGAAAGCATTGTCATGTGTTCACATGTACTCCTCTCCTAAAGCAAATGACACAAATTTGTTATAAAATGTGTGTGTTATGATCCAAACCTACGACCTCTCATTTAAAATGCAAATGTACTAATCAACTTATCTACAACCTCATATTGATCTTTTGAGAAAAAAAGTATTTAAAAGTAAGACAATATTTCTATTTAAATAAAAAATAAAAAGTATATGATACACATATCTGAAATTTGTGTACCCTAATATTTCATAACTTAAATCTACAAACTACATTGCTTGTGATTTGAACCAAATTGTAACCACAGTTACAACATACCATCATGAATCGATTGCATTCCTTAAATAGAACGGCCAAAAAAGAACGACATTAACCATCTTGAACAACTAAAATGTAACACAAAATATAAAAAAATCCCCGAGGCATCACCAAGTCAACAACTAGTTTACTTGCGAAAGAGGTTCAAGCTACCCCTATAGGGTTCCCCCCCTCCCAACTTCTCTCAGAAAAAGAAAGAAAGAAAAGATGCCACTATATGGTTTTGACTATCAATAAATGCGAAAAATATTTGAAAAATATTTCGAATCAGATTCACCAAAATCCATATGTATAATAACGATAGATCATTAACTAGATTGAAATTCATAGCTTTGCAGCATAAATTGTATAAACTCTTCAAAGGTTTCAATTGAGGCCCGTATATAAGAGCAAGCTTATCAATGAACCCAAAAAAAAGTTCATCATTCTCTCTCCTCATTTCTCTCTCAACCACATCATTTTCACAAACCATTTTCAATTTCACTCTTAACCATGAACCCAAAAATAATGGTTCATCACTCTCTCTCATCATTTTTTCCTACCCCACCACATCTTCTCTCTCTTCAAATAATTCTATGTAGTTGTATTGATTTAATGTAAAACCAATTTATGCTAATTAATTGTAATTAACTCTTATAATTATTAATTCATAATTACTAATTTTTATTATATATTAATTATCGATGACTAATTAATCTATCGTATTTTTTTTTCTAGAAGATTGTAAGCTAAAGCAAAATTATGTGATAAAAGAAATGATAATAGGAAGAGAAGAGAAAACAGAAATTGTGAAAAAGTATAGCAAAATGGGTGTCTATTTATAGAGAATGATAAATTATGAATTTCAGTTTTTTTTTTTTGAATTGTATTATTTGAAATATTAACGTTACAAAATTTGTAACGTTAATAATAAAAGCACCAATAGAAATCGAACAAATGGCGGCATGTGACCCGGACAAGCGCTAGCGTCAAGGCCCACACGTCGGCACGCGTCGATCTTTGCTGCCCGTTTTGTCTCTTGTGCGCCGCTCCAACCAACCGCAACGTGACATGTGGCGCTTTACATTTTTTTTTTCCGGTTTCCTTGTCCTTCCGTGTGCAAGCGTGGGAGTTCGTTTAAGCTTATGAACCTTTTTTTGAACAATTCTTCAGTTCATCATTAAGGTAAAAATTAATGGTTCAAGCTTATGAACCTTTTTTTGGTTCATCATTAAGAATGCTCTAAGTACCCACACTGCATCGCATGAAATCCTCTAGATTGTAATCATTGTATGCTAGTTTAACAATTATGAACAATTTTTTTTATTAGATAAGATAATTGGCCCAAAGACCAACACCTACTAAGCGCTTAGAAGAAAACAGTTTTAAAGGGTCCTTGTCATATTGATCTACCAACAAGTGTTGATGAGAGATAAGGTAATTGCATGTAATACAAAAAAATTCAAAATGGAAAATAATGCCATAATAATGAAACAGATGAAGCTATCGTTTACGAGTAATTACATACTTGATCGTAGGACAAATTCATAGATGGGATAAAATGTTCTGTGAAATCCAAGATCTGAGGAAAAAAAAAATCATGTTTCACCTGAGTTAATTTGAATACTTACAATATCGTAGTATGCACCATTCCTTTTTTTTTTCCTTTTTTCTAATGTCTTTTTTTTGCCTTATTTTGTGGAATAGAGTATTACAGAAGTGGTGGAAACAATTAATAAGCGACCGTATTAATAAGAAACCCAATCACGCATATAAGTAGAAAGCCACTAGTTCTTCGCCTTGTCCTTGCACACATATTGATGTAATTTCCAACAAGTCTTGAGAGTTGAGACATTAACGCAAGTCTTCAGAAATTTAACAATATCACAAATTTATAGGTAACACCAGAGGAGAATCATCCTTATCAACCACAAATGTCTTGGTAACTTTCTTACCATAACCACTAATTTCCACTTCATAAGTCCCATGGTAACCCCTAAAGCTAAACTGTCCTTGATCATCAACATGACCATGAGCACGAGTTAACCATTCACGCTTGAGCTCGAGATACCTCTTACCCGTTTCATTGATATCACCTTCTGCATTTACGAGGTGCGAATTCTCCCTGCTCATAAATAATTCCCAGAATCCCCATAACATGACTCCTTCTACTGCTGGATGAGCAAACACCTCCCGAAGCATGACTTCTAAATCATCTGCTCTTACATACTCATTAGTCGAAGAAACATCGACCTCAGTGAACCATATTGGTAGGCCAAGGATGCCCAACTTATCAAGGGCAGAACAGACAACTGAGCCAATAGGACTATCGATATGTCCTTGAATTCCCAACCCGCCTACTGGTGCACCTTGCTCTTGCAAGCTCAACACTTGCTCAATGTACTTCTCGGGGCTTGATCTTGGATCATTCCCATCTTCAACATGGTAGTCATTGACAAATAAAAGGGCAGATGGGTCTAGCTTGTTTGCTGTCTTAAACATATTAGCACGAATATCTTTACCTAAATGATCCTGGTAATATGATCCATGCAACATCTCATTATTGACATCATAGTGCCTGAACTTCCCTTTGTAACGAGTAAGGAGGCCTGTGAGGCGGTTTTGGACTGCTGTCATTAGGTCATCTTTACTAAGGGTCTTTATCCAATATTGAACTGTGTCCTCAACTTCCCAGAAGATGCAATGCCCTCGAGCTTCTATGTTGTTCTTTTGGCATAGATCCAACATGTCATCCGCATCCTTGTAGTTATAATTCCCTCGTTGTGCTTCAGTCCAATACCACTTGAGTTCATTTCCGAACACCGCCCAATTAAAGTTTTTCACAAAGAAGGCCACAAAGTCTTCATTGTCTAAGTTCGTCCTACTCATGCAGGAGCCGAAAGGGAAGCTGTTCTTTGTTTGCCTTACTTTCACAAAGTTGCCAGATATGCTGTCTCCCCATAAATTTCAAGACTACATCACGTTTACGTACCTGCAAACAGAACAGATCAGAATGAAGCTTGAAAATCTCAGACATTGCAGTGAAATCAATATTGTTAGGATTAGTTCAGAAATATCACTAGATTATGGAGAAGTCATTTAGAGGGGAGGTTAAAGGAATTTAATGACCAGAGGAAATCAAATTTGATTTATAGCTTGTTTCTTTCCTTAATATGTGGAGTTGGCAGCTGAGATATTCCAGCAAAAGTTTAATTTTCTTACAATGTTGTGACTAATTAATGATAGATTTTTTTAGTTTTTGACATATCACAACATAACTATTTTTTTAGCAAGGACAACATGGATAAGAAACCAGAGCAAAAAAACAATGGAAATTTCCATTCCATGATTCCTCAAGATGACTGTTATTTATACAATGCACAACCCTACAAAAGAAATCTAATCAATCAATTGCAAATTCCTGATAAATATATGTCTACTGGGAGGTACCTTATCAGTCTGTCGTCTCAAATGTTTGAACCTAGCTTGTCGATCGACAGCAAAAATCTGAAGACTTCCGAGCATTAAGTCAACTCCTGGAACAGGGCCCTGAATATAAACCATGACCTTTGATGGTTGCTTCTCGATCCTGAAAGAACCACCAATTTCATGCCATCTGTCGTCACTGATCTCAACTTGGCCTCCATTGACCCACTGCCCATCCACACTCAGTGCGATATTGACATTCTGTGGTCCAGAAGCAGTAGACCCAACTTTCACCCAAGCAGCAACCTGATATGTCAGAAAGAGCTCCAGTTTGTCAGTAATCATCTGAGCAGGACCCATCCAGTTTTGCGTGCGATTCGTCACAAGGATGTAATGCCCACTCAATGGCTCATGAGGTCCTAGAGAATCGCTGGCCATTGGAGGAAGGATATGCGGTGAGCCACTTCCCACGCTTAATGTGCAATTGCCAAGAGGAAACCAGCCATTCGTGCCATTAATTAGTTCACTGTTTTGGATTATATTAACTCCAAAAGAAGCAAACTGCAAAAAAAAACGATAAGTTGTCATCAAATGCTTATGTACTTCTACCTAGTTGCTTTTATATCCATTACTGCAACTCAGAACTTGTGTGCAAATAATTCCAAGGCAAAACGTGCAGGGCTGACCTGAATAGTTGGTGGAGGAGATGGAGGAGTTTTGGGTGCATGCTTTACTATAAAACTGTTAAGAAGAATGTCAGTACCAGCAGGCGGTCCTTCCAAATAAACAACTACACTTGACGGGGAGCCATTAATAAGAAATTTCCCCTGGAGCTGCGCCCAATCTTTGTCTGTTGCCTGTACCCTTCAAGATGGGAAAACATATTCTTTACACAAGTAATTGTTCTACAAACTCTAGTTACTGGTTTTTGAAAATTTGCATTACAATTGAGAGAGGTAGATATTTAATATAAGAGCTTGACAAAACAAGTTGACAGGCAAGAATTCTGTAAAAATTGCAATATTATCTGTACATCTAGAATACCATTTGTTTGAAATTGTCAGTATCATTTGGCTTGTCATGTTATGTACAATATTTACTACAGCTCTGCGCATGACTTTTCTAAGTTATTAATAAAGTGCATAGGTTTCTCTAAATAATAATAAAGCTTAGAAGATTCTACTGAAAAAAAAAAAGATTAGAAGGTTTCAAAAGAGCTCATTGAAAATAACATATACTGCACAATAGAAAGATTATGCACAAAAAAAAAAAAAAAAAAAATTACAAGTAAAAGGTTCTTACTTTGAGATTCCTATGTACTGCTCACGATTATCAGGTGTTTTAACCCACAATGTAGCTCGGACATCAGCACTTGTAACGTTAATACCATATATTCTAACAACAGCTGTAACCTCGTAAGCCAACTTTCTCTTAATTCTAGGTGTAATATCCTGTTGAATTCCGTTCCAAGATTGTGTTCGTTCTGTTGCTGCAGCGAAAAACTTGCCAGACTGTGGTGTAATCTTCCCATCTGCCATTGAGTCATGCAACACAACTTTGCAACCCCTTCCTGACCAGTTATTGAGTCCATTTTCAAACGTTGGGTTTATAATTATATTCTCATCTTCATCAATCCCACATCTGCTAGCAGTCTGTCAAATTATCAAAACAACTCATTCAGTAGAATAAAAAACGGAAAGCATGCCAAGAAACTGAAATTGAAGCAAATTTTGGTATCTAAAGAGACATAACGATGCACGTCAGTGAATACGATATCATTATCATCATTCTCTCCAGACCTCAGAACCATAACAAACACTTGAAGGAAAGAATGAATTTCCAGTTTGACGATTTTTGAGTATGGGTGTTTATACCTTATTGGGACTGGAACAGGATATTATGACTGATTTTACAAGCAAATCTGCACCAGGATTGGGTCCTTCCAGATAAAACACAACACGGTCAGGAATTGTTGAGAGCACGAAAGTTCCTTCCAAGGTCCCCCATTTGTCATTCGAGACCGAAATCCTATGCCAAACAAGTACATAAGTCATCATCTTGACATATATTTCAGATTTTAGTAGATTTGGACATGGAACGGCCAATTACTTTTTGACAGACAAATACTTGGTGTCAGATCCTTTGTACTCTAATTTCAGTGTGGCTTGAATGTCGGAAGCTTCCTGAATTTCTGACACTCCAACTTGTGCAGAAACTTTATAAGTAGAACCACTAGAGACAAGGCTCGTGATATCTTTTTCCAATCCTTCCCAGCACTCCTTCCTATTTGTAATCCTTGCATAGCCGCCACTCAATTTTGTTGATACTCCTTCAGCATTTTCTGACTCAGGTGACACTACAGAAGCATCACAACCATTGGGGTGCCACATATGCAGGCCTTGTAAAAGTTGTGATTCAGTATAATGTTTTCAGGATAGTCCATCCTTGTATCATCCATATTTTCTTTCATCTGCTGTCACCAAAATACAACAATCCCTATCAGAAGCAACTTAGAATTTCTGTTATCAGATATCAACGTAGTTCACTTATATCTCCACCAGCTTGAAGTTTACCTCAATAGAGCAAAAAAAGAGTCTTAAAACGGAAAAGATAATGGGACACAAAAGCATCATGGTTCATAAATCTATAGATGCATATTGTTGGAAAAAGGAGGAAACGTAGGTCACTTCATAAAGCCTGTAACGAGGTTCCATCTTATAACCATATAGCCTCAAGTGCAGTTGCTCCTCATACATATTTGCTAGGATTACTTAATTTTATTTTTATTTGAAGAAAAATAACTTTAAGCTTAGAAGAAACCTAACACATATAATTAGGATCATTGACAAAACATTTAGTTTACCACCTAAACTTACAGTAGACGATTAGAAAAACTTCACATAAAATATATTGTCTTTGTCATAAGGTTAAACATTGCGGTTTCAATCAACTATCCTTCACTATATACATTATGCTAATGTCCTTTTGGTTCAAATTTCAGCTTACACTTGACAAGTAAATGATACACTATTTCAGAGTATTTCTTAAAAAAAACCATGTTCATAATATAAGTAAACAAGTTCTTATCAATTATAGAAGTCACAATTACTTCACATACTGTGGGGCTGGACCAAGAAATGACCACAGATCTGATAAGCAGATCTACACCAGGATGAGGCCCCTCCAAATAGAACACAACACGATCAGGCAATGTCGAGAGCGTGAAATTTCCCTCCAAAGTCTCCCATTTCTCCTTTGACACTGGAATCCTGCACCAGTCATGCATGAATAATATATAAGCCTCTCTCCAAGTGTGTAAAATTCAGATTAGGAGGAGGCGGGGAGGGGAGTGACTCACCTTTCAATGCACAAATACTTGGTGTCAGATCCTTTATACTCTAATTTCAGCGTGGCTTGAACATTAGAAGATCCATGATCTGATTCAGACACTCGGACACAGGCAGAAACTCTATATGTGGTATGTAGAGAAACTCTACTTGTTATATCTTGCTCCAATCCCTGCCAGCATTGTTCCCTATTTGTAACTAAAGCATAATTTGCTGACATTCCTTCAGTGAATCCAGACTTAGGTGACACCATCAACGCATCACAGTGATTGGGGGCGCCATGAATGCAAACCATGGGCAAAATCATGGTTCAATAAAATATTTTCGACAGGGTCACTGCTTGTTCTGCCCATATCTCCTATCCCATTCTGTAATCAATTTGCATAAAAGTGTATGAGACACAGCTGAGAAATTCTACAGACATCACAGCATTGGCGTCTATCAAACAACAAACAAGTTGTAACTCATATAACCAATCAAACAGGCCTTTTTGCCATCCAACAGAACAATAAAAATCCATTTGAGATGAAAGAAGAGAGTGAAATGCAAAAGATTTGTTAATACATCATGTCACCTTTACCTAAAAGTGAGAATCACAAATTATATTGAGATTAAAAAAATGAAAGAGTTCGGCAGATTCTGATACTAATTTCCATGGAATGAATCCTCAAAAGAACAAAATACAATGCTAACTCAACAAACTAACAAACTATGGAAGCAAGCTCAGCAGGATATGGTACTATGGAAGCAACAATATATTGTCAGCAAAATTGGAATAATTGCATGACCGTGCCACTATTTTCATTTTAATTTTCCGTTTTATAAAACTAATACAAATAATTTAGTATGCTGAAACGACTTGTAGAGACTCCCAACAGCTCGGTCACAAGGTATGACATCCAAATATATCAAATCACAACGAAATGAGCTAAAATTTAATAAAAACTAGTAGTGTGATGAACGAGTGAACATTCCTTTGAAACAGATACTAGTCTTACCTCATTGTCTTCAGAGCAAAGAACATGAGATACAAATTGGTGCAGCAAGAAGGGAAATTTCTAATTTTTAATCATCATGAACTATGTGTTGTTCATAACAAATTTTCATTGCATTTTGGGCAAGAAAATGTATATTAAATCATAAATGTTGTATATAGAATCAAATTTGTTGTATATGAAAACCAAGGTATAACCATTATCTATTATCTAACTAAGACGATGGTATTCTGTTTCAATGTAAAACTTTCAAATTTAATTTACATTGCTCATGATTAGATGTCCCAAAAAAAGCTATGATGAAAAAAAAATACTAGCATTTATAAATTAGGCAACCATTCACAAAGAAGTAGACGCATTTTCAGCTGGGAAAAAAAATCTCAATTATACCTTAGCAAAAAATTGAATTTCAGAAAACAGATGTCTGCAATATAAAGTATTCCCATTTCCCACTAGTAATAATAGAACAAGCAAACGAGGGCCATCCGGTACATCATCGGCAAAGAGTTGTAGGGGTCAAATATTAAGTCGTGACTCGTGACAACTGACATATCATTTATAAAAATGCCACTTGATTTGCAAATGTATCTCTCGGAGATGTACGGGTAATTTTTCCCCAAGTAAACGAACAAGATACAAAGTCCAAATTGCACCAATTTTAAAATTCAAAACAACCCATTTCTCAAAGTAAACACGGAAATGCGGACACCATAAAAGGAAAGAAACTTCAACAGTTAAAAGAAATATATGATCAAGTTAAAAATTGACCTCATCAACTTTTACTTCAGTGTTACAGTCATTGCTCCTTTGTGCGTTCTCCATATTATTTCCAGATTCCTATTAAATTCAAATTAAAGAAACAATTAGATAATTTGGAAACGATTAATGCATAAAATTAGCAGTTAATTAAAAAAAAAAGGAGATTGTAATTTACCAGGTGATGTTTGGTTTTGCAATTCTGGAAACGACGTGGGGAGCACAAATTCTTGAGCTTCTTCATTTATAGTGTGGAAAACTGAGACGGTTAATTTTTTACTAATTTGTATGATTTCAAGTTAAGTTTACGAAATGCGCGGGACCAACTAATCCAACCTTCCAATCAAACCCTTCACTTCTCTCTCTCCTCTCTTTTAATGGGGTTTGTGAGATTTTCTTTTTTTTCTATTTTTTGTCCCTATACTGTACTGTCGGGATTTATCTCTACACTAAATTAATGGTCCAACAATAATATGATTAGAATGAGATCGGCTGCATGAGTTAAGATTTTATTTCGACGATTGAAAAAGGGAGAAAACAGAATAGGATAATATAATATGGAAGGTTAGGAGTGAAGGCTTAATCTAGGATGATTTTGCTTAGATAGGTATTAGGTGTATGCTTAAATTGTAATGGAAGAGTTGAGTTATGTGCGACTTAATACCACTTGATCTAGCAGCTTTTGGGATTGGATTAGTTTTAACTTTTATAGATGTAATATTCTTTTCTTGTGTAGACTTCCAAGACAAGGTGATATGATATGAACTCAATTTTATAACTTCATAGTACATGTTAGGTGAGCTGGGGTTTTCATTGAACATGGGCTTTTTTTATGTTGTAAAGCTACAATTTCAAGTTTTCAACTACATTGTAAATCTCAAGCTGCATGCTTAACCTCTTAGAAGAGCTGACCTTCCAGTCATTAGCCCCTTTATGCTCGCTGGCCGATATAATTATAATTAAAGATTAGAAATTCGACATTTTTTCTTTCAAAAAAAAAAAAAGAAATCCGACATTTTTATGGTGGTCACAAAAAGTATGATTAAGTAAATTTGGATTGAACATTAAATTTAAAATTATTTTGGACAACTCAAAAAAGACGAAAATATGGTCCATAATCATATTTACATATGACCACCATTAAATTTTTAGGTGCAAGAATCAGTATTTGGGCCATGCATGTTGCAACGCAAATCAGTAGTTATGACCACCGTTATGTTTGGTTAATTGGGCTTTACTACTGAGAAAGGTGATAATCCAAGGGGTTATTGTAATACTGAGGAGAGTAGCTAGTTTTGGCCCAAACCTTCTAGCCCACCTCATGCTTCCTGATCTGTTAAGGATGGAGTTATGGGTTAAGATTGCTTAATCTTCGTTCGTCAATCATAATAATTAGTTTTGCTTAATAGTGTTGGAATTTTTTATTTAGACCTTTAAGTCATATTTTGGCTATCTTTTATATATACTTTTTCAAACCGCGCAGGGTACAGATCAAACACATTGTAATTGTATAAAATAAGTATTACAAAAATTCACAAACCAAATTTATATGCATCCCACTAATATCAAAGATCTTAATGAAATTGATTATTCGATTCTATAAATATTTAAACATCTTATAAATGGATCTTGAATTAAAGAATTTTTTAAAAACAAATTTTTTTAGAAGATTTATATCAAAAGTTATAGATAATTTACTCTACTTATTATTTCTAGTATTTATTGTTAGTCAAATTCTAATTTCTCTTACCCTTGACTCTATATATATACTCCCTCTGGTTCCTAAAAATCCTCCCTTTTTCCGTTTAAGTGCGTTTCCAAAAGATCCTCCCTTTTTTACTTTATTCCTTATTTGGCAAATTTTTTCCCCTTTTTACCCTCTCATGTCCCTATCATATGGTCTACCATTACACTATTAATTCAATTTTACTCCATTTCTCTCTCCTACTTTACCCCCTTTTTATTTGTTTATTTTCCTTAACCCCCTTTCTCTCTCCTACTTTACTCACCCAAGACCCCACACAAATTGATCCTCCTTGGTATTTGTAGTAACAGTAACAAGGAGGATCTTTCGGAACTGGAGGGAGTACATTATTATCTCTATTCTCCGAACTCTTTTCTCTTATCCTAAACTCTAGATATGTATAGAAGTAATAGAACCAAATAAAATTCTATATATGTATTTATATTTATATTGCATTTTATTTTCACAACTTACCTTTTGGATTCTACTTTTAATATTAGGTACTTCCTTCGTTCTTTATTAAGGCCAGCTTCTTTTGGATTGGGAGAAACCGAACTCAACCGAACTTAACTTAATTGGACTAAACTAAACTGCACTGAACTGCGAGAAAGCTGAACATGAGAGAGTGTCTAAACTCAGTTGAACTGCGAGAAACTGAACTGAACTGGAAATAAGTCCAAAAGAATAGGGCCTTGCAATATACTTCCTCTGTTTTTTTAATTGCACCATTTTTTTTTCACGTTACCAAGACGTTTCTTTGAACGTCAATATCTCTAATTGTGTATAAGTAAAAATTATAAGTTTGACTCACTTTGTAAGGAAATGAAAAAGATGAGAGGGAAGGACAAAAGTACCCAAGTGGGTGGATAGTTGATGAGAGTTTTAGTTAGATTTAGAAAGGGTAATTCAGTTTATTTGACTAGCTTTTATTACCAAAAGAGTAATTGTTGCAATTAATATGAAATTATCTAAGGTAGTATATGTGTTGCAATTAATAAAGAGCGGAGGAAATATATGATTATATCTACCTCAGCCCCGGATCAGTTAGATCACTTTTCTTTTTAATATGCCTCATAAAACTCCCTCCGTCCCAAATTAAATACAATAGTTTTACATTTTCACTATTCACTCCCAAGTCCCCCCCCGCTTTTTACTAATATATGAAAACAAATGTTAGCATATAAGGTACATTTAGATTTGTGTCAATGTATATCTTCAATATTATCAATTTTTCATAATTCTTACTAATAAATAATTAGAGATATTAATTGTTAAAGTTGGGTAGCTACTTTATTAGTGAAATTATTGTATTAATTTTGAGACATAGGAGTAACTTGAACACTCCTATTCTGGGCATTTGCTCACTAATATTTTTTACGGTTTTTTCACCAAATACCCCTGACAAAAAAATTTATTCACCAAATACCCCCACTTTTTTCAAAATTCACCGAATACCCCTGACCTTTAAAAAAATTACCCAAAATGCCCTTTTGTTGACGGACGTTAGTCCTCCGTTAGCGTTTATTTACAAGTTTGCCGTAAGTCAACCTAATTAGCCCTAAGTCAACCTAATTAACCCTAAGTCAACCTAACTCTCTCCATAACCCACCCCCAACCCCAACCCCACTAGCCCCACCACCCCCCTCCCAACAACCCCGCCCCACCGGCCCCCTCCCCCATCAACCCCACCCGGCCCCCCCCCCTCCCCCGCAGCCAGCCACACAACCACCGCACCCACCAATACTAACCACCTTCTCACCGACGGGCCATCCTCCGGCGTGCGATGTCGACCGCTCAACTCGCCACTAAACACCGTGTCCAGGCATCTGCGCACCTCCCTCTTTTCTCTACGCCTTCTCCTCCTCTCCGCGCCTTCTCCTCCTCTTCGCGTCGCTACTCCCCCGGTAGCCCACATCCCGAGATCAACAAACAACACACCCGGATCCAAAAAATCAACACCCACATAACAAAAACAAAACCCGAGTTGAAGAAGATGAAGTGAAGAATCAAACCGGGATTCGCGATTTTGCGGCGGGGAGGGGAGCGACCGAGTTCGAAGGGGTGGGGGAAGGGGGTGGGGGGGGCTCGGGATTCGAAGGGGTGGGGGGGAGGAGGGGGATTCGGGCTGGGGAAGGGGAGGCGCGGGGGAGGGGGAGGCTGGGGGAGGGGGCAGGGGGTGGGTTAGGGAGAGAGTGTGTTAGTGTTTTTAAGGTCTTTAGGGTTAATTAGGGTTAATTAGAGTTTTTTAGGATTAATTAGGGTTTTTAGGGTTAATTAATGCTAATGACTAACGGAGTTAACCTTCGTTAGCCATTAAGGGCATTTTGTGAATTTTTTTTAAAGTCGGGAGTATCACGGTGAATTTTGAAAAAAAGTGGAGATATCTCGGTGAATAAATTTTTTTGTGCAGGGTATTTGGTGTAAAAACCGTATTTTTTAATACGCATCTCTTGCATACATTCACCACCACACTCTCTCTCATTAAAAAATTACCCAAATACTTTCCCTTTCATTTAGTAAGCAATATAATACATCTTCAACTCTTATGACATCTACCTTTTTTTTTTTATAACAAAATAACAATATCTAGAAACTTATTTTCCAAAACTATATGTCATGATAAATGTTTGAAACTAATTTAGGACGGATAGAGTATCTAAGAACTTGTATTTATTTTTCTATTGTTAATTATATGAGAATTTTTGTTGCCTTTCAAGTTTCAATCTTGAATATGTGGTTTGATATGACTTCAAAACAAAATTTGTTAAAGGGTAGTTATGACAAGAAATTCGATAATTACCAGAGATTTCTTATAAGAATTTTAGATTCAAGTTGTTTAGAAAATATACACTCTAGTTATGTTTTCAATAAAAAGAACCGTAATATAAAGTCTGAAATAAGGATAATTTATATGTGGCAAAAATTCGGGGATATCGTGATTCGTCAATATGAAAACCCGATGATATACTTCATCCATTAAACTTTTAGAAGGATTAAAAAGATATCGGTTTTTCACCATATATCCCTCGACAATTTTTTTTTGCACCATATAACCTTGGAGTTTTCAAATTCACCATATACCCCGACGTTTTAAAATATACATCAAACAACCCTTATGACTAACGAAAGTCTAACGATCTTGGTAGTCATTAATCCCTAATTCCCCTCTAACCCTAATTCTAACCCCCTAATTAACCCTAACCATCCAACCACCCCCACCCCTACCCCTTCCCCCACCGCCCAACCAACCCCGCAGCCCCCTCCCCACCACCCCCCGCAACCCCCCTTCCCCCCCCCCGCACCCCGCTCCCCCACCACCCCAAAGCTCCCCGCGACCCCACTCCCGAAGCCCCCCTCCCCGCATCCCCGCAACTCCCCTCTCCCCCCTCCCCGCATCCCGCATGCCCCTCCCCGCATCCCCCCTCACAGCCCCCCGAGCCGTGACACCCCTCCCTCCCCCACGGCCCAGTTCGCGCATTCTCTCCTCTGTTTTCGAACTCATATTTCTCGTTTTTTAACCCATATTTTCGAATTTTTTCGGGCCGCGGGGGAGGGGGTTGCGAGGCTGCGAGGGAAAGGGGGGCCGCGGGTGGGGAAGGGGGCCGTGGGGAGAGGGGCTGCGGGGTGGTTGGGCTGCGAGGGTGGGGTAGGGGCTGCAGGGGGTGGGGAGGGGGTGGGGTAGGACTGCAGGGGGTGGGGTGGGGGGAGGGGTGGTGGTTGGGTGGTTAGGGTTAGGGTATTAGATTAGGGGTTAGGGTTTAGGGGAGTTAATGAGGGTGAGAAGGTGTAATTAGGGGTTAATGACTAACGGAGTTGGAATTCCGTTAGTCATAAGAGTAGTTTTATGTATTTTTTTAAAACATCGGAGGTATATGGTGAATTTGGAAACTCGCAAGGTTATATGGGGTAAAAAAAATTTGTCGGGGTATATAGTGAAAAAATCGAAAAAATATTGATATCTAAAGCCATATTCATTTGTCATTGCATCTTTAGCATTACTGATTCATTCTATGTCTTACTCCCTCCGATTTTTTATTGCTACATTGTGTATTACGCAAGAATTTAGGCAATGTCACTTTCAAACTCTTTAAAGGGTATTTTTTGATCCATTCAATGTAAACTTGTAAAGTAATGGGAAAAGGTGAAAAAAAAGTATTTTTTGGTGGAAAAAGAGAAAACAAGTATAATATTACTTTTTGGTGGGCTATGTACCCAAATAAGGAAAGTTTAAACAATATAGCAATTAAAAAGAAACAACCATTTAAGGAAAATGTAGCAATTAAAAAAAACGGAGGGAGTATATTGCAGCTTTTGATATTGGTCAAGGGTAGAATGAAACTTTCACTTATTTAGTTTAGATATCTATTTATCTCTTCCAAACAAAAAAAGCAAACCGAAACATCAATAAAAGCTTAAGCACGTTTGATAGCAAAAACATGAAAGATCGGTGCAATTTGGACATAATTTGGTATACCATATTTGTTTTTGTATCCAATCTAGTATCAATCAAACATCTTGTCAAAAAAACTACTCCCTCTGTTTTTTTTTATCCTTCTCACTTTCCTGTACGCGTCTCCCTATGCGCCTCTTTGAACTTAAATATCTTTCATTATATATTAGTAAAAATTATAACGATTGAATATTAATAAAGTATTAATTGAGACGAATCAAACAAGACCCCACATGACTATATTTTTCCTTATAAATTGCAAAAAAATTGAGAAGATTCTCTCTATATATGAATAGTGTCAAGATTTCAAGTGAGAAATATAAAAAAACCGAGAGAGTATCAATTAAACATTTTAATTACTAGTAAATATACACTTTTTAGTACCTATACAATTTATTGAAAATTCAAAATAATTCCATTTTATGATAAAAATCTTTGGTACCCAAAAATCAATTATTGATACTCAATTATATACTTTTAGTACTGAAAAAGTATCTTCAGTACCAATTGAAGATTTTAATTTTTGTGGGATTTCCAAAAGATTTTTCTTTTTACTTTTCCTAAGAGAGAGTTGCTCTGTTTCTTTATTGTTGAAAATTTACAAGTTCTCACTTCTCGCACGCACCGCACAAGACAAAAACGAGAGGTCACGTGGTGACGTGCAGCACGGATTACCATGTTATGTTACTGCTGACATATTAATGAAAGCGATTATGTTACAGACCTAAACTTCACTAGATTAACGTAAGAAAGAGATTAACTAACTCTATAAGATGAGTACTACTACTACACGATTGCAGTTTGCACGGTATCCGAGGTGGGCATTGTTAAATCACAGACATTGCAAGCTTTCATTCAATTTTCACAGCTTGTTTACGACAGCAGTACACCTGCCCCTCTCCTCTCTCTGACATCCATTCTACCAAACCAACTAAAATTCAACTATCAAGTATGAAAATTGAACAGCAGCGAGAGCTTATGTTTCTTGTTTCCGAAACTTTAGCCGTTTTCATGCCGATCCCTTCTTTTAGATTGGGAGAAACTAATCTGAATTGAACTGAAAGAACCTGAACTAAACTGCAAAAAAGCTAAATATGATAGAGTGTTTGAACTGAACTGAACTACGAGAAACTAAACTGAAGTGAAAATAAGTTCAAAAGAACAAGGCCTAAATCTTGAAATAGTCTTTGTTTTCGAAACTGTAACAATTTTCGTGCTACATAGATCTTCAAATAACAATAAAATTTCAAAAAAACAGGGGCAATTAGCAAAGCCATACAACTTAAATTAGATTGCAAAAAATCTACTATAAAATTGCATATAAGAATGGAGCTAGGATAACAAGATATAACTATTTACATTAGAAAGAAATAGTAGTTGAAACAAAATCAAAACCTATACTTCATACTAATCTATGATGAAATAATCAGGGATTAAAAATGGAATCACCACACTTGCATTTCCAACTCATGGGTTTATAATTAGAAAGACCATCTCCTCTAGAATAAGCAAGAGTAGGTGTTGAATGTTTAACAAAATGACTTCTTGGGAAACCTTGTTGAGGCACTATTGGAACTTGAATTGCTTCACAATGCCCACAATTTCTACACCTTCCTTCACATCTTGGTGGACTTGACCCTATTAATGCTCTCTCTATCAATTTCTCTTCTACCTGCTCATTTTTTCACAACCAAACAAAGATTTAATTAATATTTTGCAACAATTTTTAGTTTGTAGATAAAGTTTCAATGTATCTTTTTTCTTTTACCTTTACTGATGCGTCATTTTGTTGGGAAATTGGCCAGCCTGTGACATAACAAAATAAAGGAGTTATTTAATGATGTGAAATTATGAAAAATCTATAAATAGAAAGAAGTAAATGGGATATTAATTAAAGTGTTTACCTTGAGCAAAGAGAGGTTGTTGGGTGAAGGTTGAAAAGAAGAAAAAGAAGAGAGAAATGAGAAAAAGTGTGGTATTTGTGATGGAAAAGACAGGAATTTGAGGGAAACCCATTTGAGAAAATGAAAGAAAAAGACTAAAAAAATGATTAAGAAAGTGAGAGAAATTGTGGGCAGTTAATGAGAAGTGGTGAGTGATTGAATGGGATTCAGGGGAGTGAGGAGGGGAGAGTGAATTGATGAAGGGTGAAGTGTTTGGATGAAATGTGGGAAGGCAAAAAGGGGAGAGCAGAAAGCATGTATTAAACGAAAGCCTAAAAAGGGCAAAGAAAAACTCTTTTGACAAAACCTCGTTCAATGAGCCTCCCAATACAAAAACAACCAAGACTTTCAACTTTCAAGCACCGATATCTTGCCACGCAAGATTAGAGACAGCACTAAGCATCGGTATCACGGTTGGGAAGTAGCAATTTTGGTTGCCTGGTTGGGTTTTTTTTTGGATATTTCATCAGGTACTCCTGAGGTTTGGCGTAATTTTCAAAATACCCTCCACATTTGGGGAATTCCTCAGATACCACTGAGGTTTGTGTTTGGGTCAAAATATCCTTACTATGGATGGAAACCTAACGCCGTTAGGTTTTCCTCTCCTTCTCCCCAATTTTCTTTCTCTCTCTCCACTCATCATCCTCCATTGATGAACATGGAAGCTTCTCTCCTCCCACCCCACTCCTAAAGCCCTAACCACCCAACCCCCACCACCTCCCCTTCCCCCACCCCCGCAACCCACCTCACCACCACCCCCGTCACCACCACCAACCCCTCCCCTTCCCCATCGACCCCCTCCCCTTCCCCCGTGTCGCGAACCAACCCTCCCCCTTCCCACGCACGTCACCCTCACCATTGCTCGCACACCTCCTCTCTTTCCCTCTCGCTCTTTCTTCTCTCTCTCTATCTCTCTCGTCGCGACTCTCTCCTCCCCTCCTGCGCGCGTTGCTCGCGCTTTCGTCGATACTGCTGGGAGGCGTGGGGGAGGGGGGTGCACGGCTGCGCTGCGCAGTGGGAGGGGATGGGAGTCTGCGAGCCGGTTGGGGGAGGGAGGGGGGATCGCGGCGGCAGGGGAAGGGGGGGGGGTCACGGGGAAGGGGAGGGGTTGGTGGTGGTGACGGGGTGGTGGTGAGGGGGGTTGCGGGGGTGGGGGAAAGGTAGGTGGTGGGGGGTTGGGTGGTTAGGACTTTAGAGTGGGGTGGGAGGAGAGAGAAAGCTTCCATGTTCATCAATGGAGGATGATGGGTGGAGAGAGAGAAATAAAATTGGGGAAAAGGAGAGGAAAACCTAACGGTGTTAGGTTTCCATCCATAATAAGGGTATTTTAGACCCAAACACAAACCTCAGGGGTATCTGAGGAATTCCCCAAATGTGGGGGGTATTTTGGGAATTACACTAAACCTCAGGGGTACCTGAGGAAATTTCCCTTTTTTTTGGGGGGGCAGGGCCGGTCCTGATATTTTATGGGCCCTAGGCGAAACTAGAGATAAGGGCCCCTTATAAAAAAACATAATTAAAATCTTTAATACTTCCTCCGTTTCACAATTCATGCACCATTTCTCATATGGGCACTATTCATCAACCAACTTTGACAATCTTTCTCTCAAAATTATGTAAGAAAAAACATAGTCAAGTAGGGTCTTGTTAAATTCGTCTCAATGCGAGGATTTCAAATATCAACTTTTTATAATTTTTACCTATATACTCCCTCCGTCCCTAAATAGAGTGCCCATTTTTCCATTTATGTTTGTCCCAAATAGATTTTCCATTTCCTTATTTGGTATGGGTCCACCAATTAAAATATTATTTTGCTTTCAACTTTTATAACATCATCCACTTTCCCATATGGTCCACATTCTCTCTCCTTAATAAACAATTCATAAAAAGTGTACCAACTTCTATATTTAATTATGATTTAATACAACTAAGGTCCTACACATGATTTCTTCTTAATACTTGTGCCAAAAAGAAATGGGCACTCTATTTAGGAACGGAGGGAGTACAATCAAAGATATTAATGTCGAAAAGAAGAGCATTGGAGTGCGTGAAAAAACAAATGGTGCATATATTGTGAAACGGAGGTAGTATATAGTAAAAGACAGAGTAATAAATAATACTAAAAATTAGTATGTCTAATTTGTTTCCAATAACTTTTATTGTAAATTTTGTGAGCACTTGAAAGGGTTTAATCTATTTTTTCCCCGTCGACTTTCACATAGATGCTTTTAGGCAACATCGTACCCAACACAAACCTAAAAATTCACTCGTGGACTAATATAGTTCAAAAGTATATACATTCATTTACTAGTTCTAGAAGTGAATTTCTCGCGTGAAAATGAAAAAAAATCCCAATAACAAGTAAATATAGGGCATCTTATAAATATAAACTAGTTTGAGAATATGTTATTTTCTAATTAAACCATTCCAAAGCTGCAAGCACACACTAAAGAAACAATTGCAAAGCATACTAATCTAGCAAAAACAATTGCCCAACAGGTCAACACTATAATATAATATGCTCCTAGAGTCCTGCTATATAGTATAAAGTGTGTTACACTTCCAGTATATACTATAATTTAATAAGAAAAAGGACAGAGAAGTGAAACACCTGGGAAATTCACAAAGAAGAGATGTTAGAGAGCTTAGCCACCATGAAACTGAAGTCGGCGCAACCCACCGACGATGAAAATTCATATGAAACAATAACCAGGTTTCAAGAGAGAAACTCTTCAATTGATTTTTTTCTTTGAGGGATGCTTCAATGTATAGATTATACTTTACTTCAGTTTTCAACTACTTTGATGAATGATGGTAATTGATATATTCCTTCCATTGCATTGTTAATTTTTTCCATGATTTTAATGGTTGTTAGAGAAAATTATGGAGAGGATTAAATTTGGGTCTTGGAAGGAGAGAGAAAATAACTGAAGAGTGAAGTAATTGGGTTTGAGTGTTTAATTTGACAACACTTTCTCTTTCTTCCCTAGTTTCACGCGCCTTTAATTCCAAAAATATTGCCAGCGAATTTTTTTTTTTTACGACTGGGCCCCTTGTAGGTGTGGGCCCTGGGCCATTGCCCCTTCAAACAAGGCTCAGGGCCGGGCCTGGGGGGAGATTAAAAAAATTCATGTTGGGTATCTTCATTGGATGAATACCCACCTCGTACTAAAAGTCCACCATTTCTCTGTAGACTAGAGCTAATTAAAGTCAGTCCCAGCCCGAACAAATATAGAAGCCCTGCACCGACGTTAAAAAACGGTCCTTATATAAAAAATTTCAAAGGCATAATTATTTCAAAAATATTTATAATTTAAGGGAAATTCGCCTATTGAACTCGGATAATTAGGTATTGACAAAAATTAATATGAAAATAAAATAAAAGTGAACTAGTCAAAGTATTATGGTTTTCGAAGTATATGAAAATAAAAAAGCACAAGTAAACTAAGCAAAATAAGAAACCTCACATAATACTTCTCTTTTAATCAATAAAACACACAGTCATAAAAAGAGAGCTAAGATAGGGAAAAGAGGTGTTTAGAGAAAAAAGATGTTAGAGAGAGAAAGAGTGCGTCTCCCAGAAAACCCTAGAAAAAACCCCCAAATTGATTTCCCTCAAATCCCCCATCTCGATCTCGCTTCCCACGCCATTGTCTTCATCGTCGTCATCTCTACTAATTTTCGCCTATCAGTGAAGCGTCTATTGGTGGGATTTCTTCTAATTACAGCCCTAAATTGCGTCTTTTTCGCTTCCCCTCAGTTTTCCCCAAATCAATTTAATAGCTTTAAGGCTAGTAAATCATTACTTCTAGTCTGTCAGTGCAATAAAGTGCTTTTAGGCGTGTTATCTCTTCAAATCCCGTATCTAGAGCCTCTCAAAAAGCTTCCAATTGGATTAGGGGTTTTTATTTTCTCCAATTTAAGTACAAAATTGAAAGTGATATTAGGCTTTTCTGGGTTAGTGCATTTAATGCAAGTGAGAGTTTTTTCGTCTTTGTCAAATGTTGTGTCCTGCAGTGGAGTTAAGTCTTCCTTTGATGGTTCGTTATTACTGCCAGTAGGAGAAACTTCAGAAGAGTTACTTCTGTAATTGAGCCTACTCTCTTAATCTGAAATTGCTATTGCATTTAATGCGATGGAATGGATCAATTCGTTAGTTGGCTCCCAATTTGTGGCTTTTCTGGGTTAGTGCATTTAATGCAAGTGAGAGTTTTTTCGTCTTTGTCAAATGTTGTGTCCTGCAGTGGAGTTAAGTCTTCCTTTGATGGTTCGTTATTACTGCCAGTAGGAGAAACTTCAGAAGAGTTACTTCTGTAATTGAGCCTACTCTCTTAATCTGAAATTGCTATTGCATTTAATGCGATGGAATGGATCAATTCGTTAGTTGGCTCCCAATTTGAGCTTAGTCTCTCTCCTCAAGTATGGGAATTTGCCTATAAAAGGCAAATTATGGTAAGTTTGTTTCTCACATCTCCCTTTCACAGTCTTTTTTATTGCCTTTCATTATCTCTGTCAAGAAGTTATTCCTCGTTTTGTTTGGTAGAATTTATTATCGCTAATCCTTCTTCCTTTAAAGATGCTCTGCTAGAAAACCTTAACCCTAAAAATCCTTCTTGTACTGATGTGAATGTTAGTGCTGCTGGTGTTACTACTAATTTGTCTCCTCAGAACCCCTCTGCGTCTGCTCCCTCATTAGCTCATTCTTCTGCTAAAGACCCCCTTCCCCCTCCTGTCTTCCCTGAGTCTATTATTCTTGATGATCTTCCTCAGGTCAAACTTGATATTGAAGAATTATCTAGAAGTCTGTTTGCTAAAATGTTGTATGCCCCTCTGGATTTGCGAACTATTAAAGCTCGTACTAAAGCTGACTGGAAATTCATTAAGAGTGAGGTTGATTATTTGGAAATAGGTAATGGTTGGTTCTTGTTGAGGTTCTCAAACCCTTAGGATCTTGCTTTAGTCCGATCTGAGCGCCTCTGGCATATTCAAGGGAACTTACTTGTTCTGCAGCCTTGGAAGCCCTTCTTTAATCCCTACCTTGAAGAAATTCAATGGGTAGACCTCTGGGTAAGAATTCCCCGCCTCCCTACTGAGCTTTTAAACTTTGATTCCATAGCTAACCTTTTAGCAACAAATGACATTGGGGCTCTAATTAAGTTAGACCAAAGTTCTTTACTTAAGAATAAAATCCGATTTGCTAGGGTTTGTGTGAGGGTAAATATTCAGGGTCCCCTCCTTGAATTTGCTGAAATCTATCGTGTTGGTGACTTAGTCCATGGTTATGTGATTTATTATGAAGATTTTTCTATGGGGTGCTCATTTTGTGGTGAGGTTGCCCGTATTATTGATGCCTGTCCCCTCCTGAATTCTCCTAAAAAAGAAATCACTGTTCAACTCTTGAAAAACCCTAAACAGATTGATCTCTTTGTGTCAATGGCAAAGGCTGCTGGTCAGGATATACATGAGTCCACTACTGAGCAAGCAAGAGTGGTTCATGCAAAATCTAAACATATGAAAAAAAACCCTCTTCAACCCCTCCTATGTCTGGTTTTCAGAATGTATCAAAGTATATGTATGGTGGTATTCTGCCTACTCCCAGTGGGAGAGGTATTATGATAAAAGAATATGTGCATGTTGATGGCAAATCTGCTGCAGATAAGCTCCCCCCTCCTCCTGTGTATGGAAAGGGCAAAGGTAAACTCATTGTAGCCAGTCCCCTGGTTTCAGATGACTCCTCTGATGATGAGGCTACTATTATGACACATCTAGTCCCTCTTCACCCATCTGAGCCAACTGGGAGTGAGATTGAAGTGGCGGGGGAGAGTCAGTCCCCCATTTGCTCTCCTGTCCCCTTGCGAGTTTTTTGTCCATCTGATCTGGTAGGTGGTTCCCAGATCATGGCTCCTCAAGCTTTTGAAAGTAATGACTTTCTTCTTCCTCTGCTGATAAGAATGATGATACTACTTTTCTTCTAGAGCATGCTAGTTCAGGTAGTCTTGGTGACTTGAACTCATTTGCTGATAACTCCTTTCACTCTTTGCATTCTGATAGCTCAATTGTGAGACACATTGAGCATTTGGGAATGGACCCATCTCTCCCAGTCATTCTCTCATCTCAGTCAGGCTCAATCAGGCGAAGGGATGAAGACATGGAGAGTGATGATGCCTCTTCAGCCCTGAAGAGGAAGAGAAACTAATCTGCTTCTAGCCCACCTCCCTGCAAAAGCTTAGCTATTTTATAAATAAAAATGCCGATTGCCTGTTGGAATATTCGTGGAACTAGTAGAAAAAATGCTCCACCTGAGGTGAAGGACTTTTGTAGGAGTAGTAATATTAAAATCATGATGCTATGTGAAGTCAAATCTCAATCTCCTCCCTCTCTTAGTATTGCTAATCAGTTAGGGTTCCAGTCTTTTGATTATATTCCAACGCAAGGATTTGCGGGTGGGATCTGGTTATTTTGGAAAGCTTGTAATATAAATCCATTTAGCTTGAATGTAGTTTATAAATCTAGTAGGTTCATGGTATGCTCTATCTCTTTACTCTCTCTTGACTTTAATTTTGTTGCAATTTTCATTTATGCTCCTGCAAGACAAGAGCACAAAGGAGAATTTTGGCAAAAATTAATTTTGTATGTAAATGCTCTTAGCCTTCCTTTTATAGTCATTGGCGATTTTAATGAGATTGGTTGTTCCCAAGATAAATGGGGGGGAGCTGAGTTTAATTTATCAAGAACTAATATTATGTCTCGTGTTTTTTCTCAAGTATGTTGTGCTAAAATTCCCTTTGTTGGATCTCGTTTCACTTAGAGGAAGAAGAAAGCGGGTGAGAATAATATTCTAGAAAGGCTTGATAGAGCTATTGCTAGTATTCCTTGGCTAGCTAAATTCCCTCAAGCACAAATAAGACATCATAACTTTACATCTTTCTGATCATTGCTATATCTCGCTAGAATTTCTCAGTCAATCGCCTACTAAATCCCCCCCCCTTTCGTTTTGAAAAAATATGGTGTTCTCGCAAAGACTATGATTCTCTTGTTAAAAAAAACTTGGTGTAATAGATTTGAAGGCTCTCACATGTTTTGCTTACTTAAGAAGTGTAAACTTTTAAAAGACAAATCTAAAATTTGGAACCAAACTCAATTTGGGAACGTTTTCCGTCAATTTCGCATACTAGACAAGAAACTAGAAAACATTCAAGCTGAGCTAGTCATGGATCGATTAAATCTCGAGCTTAATAAAAAGCAGGACCTCTTTCTTTTGAAAAGAAGTAAGCTAATCTCTTTTAGTCATGAATATTGGAAACAAAAGAGCAAGACTAATTATCTTAAAAAGGGTGATGCTAATACTAGTTACTTCCATGCTCATGCGTCTATTCATCGCAATCGTAACCAAATTAAAGAATTTACAGCACAAGACAACTCTATAATTACTTCTCCGGCAGATATTGCTAATGTTATTTCGGTTTAATTTAGTCATCGTTTGATCTCTAATCCTAATTGCACATTTGATAAGAATCTAGATTTTGAGCTTATCCCTAGTATTATTTCAGAGGAGGACAATGATTTTCTTACAGCTCTGGTGTTAGGAGAGGAAATAAAAGGTGCTACTTTTGACCTTGCCCCAGACAAATCTCCAGGACCTGGCGGATTTTCCTCTTTTTTCTTCCAAAAATATTGGACATTGGTTGGTAATTCAGTTATCCGTGCTGTCCAAGCCTTCTTTTTCTCAGGAAATATTTTAAAAGAAATAAATCATACGTTTTTAGCTCTAATTCCTAAAATAGATAATCCTTCTAGTGTTAACCATTTCAGACCCATTAGTCTTTGTTCCACAATCTATAAGATTATTTCCAAAGTTATTATCAGCAGACTAAAGATTGTTATGGGTAAGATTATTCATCCCCTGCAAGGTGCTTTTGTGACTGAACGTCTAATTCAAGACAATATTTTATTAGCTCATGAAGTGTTCCACTCCTTCAGAAAGAAAGGGGGGGCTTCTGGTTGGATTGCTATCAAGTTAGATATGAAAAAAGCATATGATAGGCTTGAATGACCCTTCATCCTAACTATGTTAGAAAAACTGGGGTTTAGTAAAAAATGGATAGACTGGATAAATGCCTGCATTTCTACTCCGTCCTTCTCAGTCCTTGTTAATGGTATTCCTGGTTCGGCTTTTCGGCCTTTTCGAGGTATTCGTCAAGGTGACCATCTCTCCCCGTATCTTTTCATTCTTTGTGCAGAATTGTTGGCCCGCCAGTTTGCTTTGGCTTGTTCTCATAAGGATAAACTAGTAGGAGTCTCTGTTGGAAAAACTGGAGTCAGAATTCTGTTTTTGACCTTTGCAGATGATACTATGATTTTTGCTAAAGCTAATAATGATAGTTGCAGGATGATTCGTGGTATTTTAGATAAATAATGTGCCATGTCAGGTTAGCTTGTTAACTATCACAAGTCCTCCTTTCAAGTTACTAGTAATGTCCCTTCCCATGAAAAACTCCTTTTCGCTGAAATTTTAGGGATGCCTGAAACTCATGACTTAGGTGAGTATTTGGGGTGTCCCATTATTGCTTCTAAAGTTACTAAGGAAACGTTTGGGAAAGTTGTCAGTAAAGTTAACACTCAGCTCCCAAAGTGGAAGGCTAACTCGTTATCTCAAGCTGGTTGTACTGTTTTGATTCAGTCTAATCTTGCGACAAAAGCAAACTTTCAAATGCAAAGCTTTTACCTTCCTAAAAGTATTCTGGACAAGCTTGATAAATCCTACAGAAATTTCTTTTGGAATAAAGACCCTCTCAATTCGTCAGCCAACCTTATTGGTTGGGATAGAATTTGTAAACCGAAATGCTATGGGGGGGCTTGGAATCCGTAAGGCGGATACTAACAACATAGCCCTTCAATTTAAACTCTTGTGGAAACTTTTAAAAGATAATGATAATCTATGGGTCAAGGTTGTAACTAAAAAGTACGTCAAAAATCAGAATATTATGACTCATAAACCTTCTTCTATAGCGTCTTGGCAATGGAAACATCTCATAAGCCTTCGCCCTATCTTTAGCCAGGGGCTTCGATGGCAGATTGGGAATGGTAAGTGTAGGCGTGGATTTTTGAATTCCTTTAATGCCTACACGCAGTGTGAGCGCGTTTATTTAACTACCCCATTGTTAAGGTTTTATTTAAAATATGTTTTTGAAGTCGCCAACAAATTTTTAGAGGAAAACTTATAAACCTAATTGGATATTGAAACGGAAGGGACATCTTAGGGACTTATCCAATGTAGATTTCCCCGCCATGACTCCATAGATGGTCAAGAACCAAAAAGTGAGTTCGGGGGTGAGGGTACAATATAGTCAAGAACCATATTGCCCATTGCTGGCCTCTACTAAATAATAATTCACAGCATATTTTATGCAAAAGAATAATCAAACAAATTTTTAAAGCACCCTAAAATAATTATTCTAGATGGGTTCACGAAACACACAAAAAGACTAATTATTTAGTGATCAGTTATTATACAATCATTTTGCAAGGTTCCTAGCAGGTTGTCCAAATTATTAGAATTAATTGGAATAATTCTTTAAGTCTTGTTTAGCATAATAACACATGGGTGATAAAAAGGCATGCAAGACAATCATAATAATATGAACACTATATACAGAAAATATAAGAAAAGAGCGAGGTTAGAATTTACAAAAGAACCACGGTTATTAATTAAGAATCTACATCATGACAAAAAGAGAGTTAGTAACTTCAATAAAATAAATAGGATTATTCAAGAGCCCTCAGGATTATACCTATGCGGTTTAGATCGAAGAGCTTAGTGACTTTCAGTTGAAGCAATCTTGGAACCAGGAATATAGTAGAATCAGGAACAAGAATTAATGTGAAAGATCAAAAGTGTTTGAATGTTTTATATTCGAAGTATGTTTCGGAGTGTTTGAGAGTATTTGCGCGTGTAACAATAAAAATTAAAAGCCGTCTTTGATTCGGGAAATCAGCCCATATTTATAGGCAAAACAAAGCGTGCGTTCCACGTAAGCCCTGCGCCAGGCGCAGTCCTACGTGGCAGGCGCGCGGACACGCGTCAGGCGCAAGTTGGCCTGCCTGACGTGGTCCTTCCAATTAAAACATTGCACATGGAAACGCATTTTTTAGAAGATAAACTTTTAACTTGCGTCTCACACAAGTCACAAGCCCACGTGTCAGGCGCTCATTGGTGTGCCTGACGCGGTATGGCCAATGAGCTGGACGCACGTGGCGCACTGAGTGCAGCCTCCGCGTGCGGCGCAAATTCCGAAATATTCCAGAATATTCCTTTTTTATACTACGCGTGCTTTCAAGATGCCTTTTTTATCCCTAAAAACCCGGAGATCGAATTTTCCGTATTAAAATCTGGTTTATGGGTAAAGGATAATAATAAAAGCTTTTAGGAAAATATTTATCAAAACAATAAGCATTAAGAAAATATTTATCAAAACAATAAATATTAGGAAAATATTTATTAAAATAGTAAATATTCAATTGGGCTTTTAAAATGGATTTAAAAACATTTTATGGGTTGATCTTACAATTAATCATCATGAATGATTAATTGGGCTTTTATAATATTATTTCAAAACACACATTGCCTGGTTATTCAGACTACTCCTCCATTGGGTCGTGCCAACTAAGACCGCGGTATATTTCATCATTGGACCCTTAAATGGGGAGACACGATTATGTGTCTACAGTAAGCAAATTAGCTTTTGGTTTGATAATTGGGTCTTCCAATATCCCCTAAAGGTTTTTGGTTGACCTTGCGCTTGGTTCTCTCCATCTTAAAGTTTGTGATTTTTTGCTTCCTGGTGGTTGTTGGGATCGCTTGCAATTGGAGTCTTTCCTTCCTAGGGAGTTAGCCTTTCAAGTCTCCTCTCTTTTTCTCCCTTCTCACCCCCAGTCTGATGTCTAAGTGTGGGGTCTTTCGGCAGATGGTAATTATTCGGTTAAGTCAGGAGTTCTTTTAGCTCAAGGTCTTTCCCATGACCGAATCCCCAAAGTTGAGTATTCGTGGATTTGGAAGCTTAATGTTCCCCCGAAAGTTATAAATTTTCTTTGGAAAGCTTGTAATGAAGGTCTCCCTACTAAGACCAGACTAGAAAGAAGCCATATCTTTCTTCCTCAAGAGTGTGTTTTTTGCAATTTTCATTATGAGTCTGCAGCACATTTATGCTTATGGTGTCCTTTCATGCTGGATACTTTCTCTCATCTTCATTTCGAGTATGGATGGCCTGTTCTGCCTTCCCCTTTTTTGCTCTCGTCTTCCTTGTCTTTCCGCGAGTTGCTCAAGGTGGTGCATGACCATGCTTCTTTCGAAGTTATAGCCTTGTTTGCCATAGGTTGGTGGTTTAATTGGTACTTTAGAAATAACCTCATCTTCAGAGAAGTGTCTATTTCCCATATCCAAGCTGCTGCGATTATTACAAAGTTTACCAATGAGTGGCTCAAAGCTGACAACGAGAATGTGGATGCTCCTGTTAAGCGTACTCGTTCTGGTGGCGTGCTTCCTAAGGTTCCGCGTCCTGGCCCGAAAGTGATTTGGCATCCTCCCCCTCCAGGCTCTTTTAAATTGAATTTTGATGGTTCCAAACTAAATAATGGAAGTGCTGCCTTTGGTTTTGTTATTAGAGATGAGAATAGTAATGTGGTCCTTGCAGGTACTCAAGCTGTTGGTTCTTCTGCTTCCATTCTCCAAGCTGAAGCTTGGGGTCTCCGAGCGGGCATTAGGGGGGACCTGTTCTCTAAGTATTAGGGACCTGGTCATTGAGGGAGACAATCTTGCAGTTATGAATTCAGTTAAGAATCTGTGGAGTATTCCGTGGGAAATTAATAATATTATTTCTGATGCAGGTATTGATATAGATTGCTTTTCGATGGTTCGTTGTGATCATGTCTTCAGGGAGGCTAATAGAGCGGCGGATTTTATGGCTCGTAAAGGTCATTCGTGTCCTACTCTCTTGTATTCCTTTCCCCCTTATGATATTGATTTCTCTCTTATCATCCGCAAGGATGTTTTAGGTTGACCTCCTGACTAAGGGAGTCCTTCCTAAGTTTTCTTTCCTAATAAAAATAAAATAAAAAGAGAGCTAAAGAAAAGGGAGGATAAATATAAGGGAAAAGAAGAACCAGAAATAAAACATAAGTTTGCATCCAAAAAAAAAGAAAACAATACAACATAAGCACATAAATGGAGAAAAAAAAGAAGAAAAGAAAATAGAAGACAATGAAAAAGAACTCCTCCAAGGATTCTAAGTTTCTAACCCGTATGCTGCTGTAATATAATAATAATAAAAGATAAAGGGAGGGAAAAAAAAGACAGTAGAAGGAAAATTCCTTCAGGGTTCCAACCCACGACCACCTCCAACACTTTACCGCTGAGCCATTTCCTAGTTCATAAAGACAATTCTTGTCTACTGCATATAACCCATTTATAAATTTGAGGCCCCTTAAAAAACGAGGCCCTGTTCTGGGTCCCATTTTGAACCTGTTCAGGGCCGAGCTTGATCAAAGTGAGCTTGGGCCGAAAGTGTGTGGGCCTGGACAGAATTTTTGGACTTGGGTTTCAGCCCCAGCCCGACCCCATTTTTTTTTGTTTGAATCAGGTTTTGGGCAATCTAAAAATGACATTTTAGTTTACATTTTGACTTGGCCCGATTTTGGCCCGAAAAGTTGGCCAAAAATTTGGCCTGGCTTGACAAGTGGGCAGTTTTTTGTGGGCAGGCCGATCCCATTTGATCACCTCTACTGTCGATCTCTCAATTAGGTTGTTCGGACAAGTTTACGATATATTGTTTCTAATTAAGTGTATTTTACATTTTGGGTTGAATTTGAATCTGGTTTTGGATTTATTCGGTTCCATGAATTGATGAATAATTGGTTCAGGTCATGTATCTGGTAAGGATGTTTGGTGAATGTCAGATCACGTGGTTGTTGGGTCGGGTCTATATTGATTAGGTGGTCATCGAATCATGTAAACCTTTATATCATAGAGTTTTTATTGAATTCGTATTTATGTCATATCACGTAATGTTAAGTCGGGTAAGCCTTTAGATATTTGGATTTATTCGAGTTCAACATTAAATCATATCATTTTAGGTAAATCGAGTATAATATTTGACAAACATATGCTCACCTTCCCCTTGAATGCATATGCAAGTACGCAACAACACAAGGCTGCGACTCGACACCACTCTGATTGTAGCATCGATGACAAACCTCCACACCTACATCTTTGTTTTATTGTTGGCAATGTGCATCTTATGCACATGCAACAAACAACCTCGATTGCCCTTATGCCTTACCCAACACAGCACAACTAGGTCAAGTTGGGTTTACTTATTTGCGTGCATCACCCAACCCTAGCTCGTCTCGTTTGCTCGAGGCCACAACGTCAACGACGCGTGCACAATAATCAAACAATGGTCGCGTTCGATTTTGCTTTGTACATGGGATGATCACATGATTCAATTTATGCAACAATGAATAGTTGGATCCATTCACATGATTCACTTTATGTAACGATAACTTAATTAAATGAAACGATCTTAGACATCTAGTATTCGAAGAATAAAAATAAAAATTCAAACAAGTATGGCATGCAAATTGATATTTGAAAGTTTTCAATCAAATTAGGGTTTAATTTCCAAAAATTCCACGTTTTCAATCGAAAAAGTTTTTATTCAAGAATTAAGCATGATTAAAACATATTATTAATCAATTTTATTAGAATTTTTTCGAATTTCAAGCCTATTTAAGGAAAAAAAATCAGAACATTAGAGCTAGAGGTGATCAAATTAGCCCAGCCCGCGGGTCCGACCCGAATTTTTACCGGGCTTGAGCAGAAGTTTTTTGTTCGGTTTCGAGCCCGTCCCGAATTTTTTTGGCTTTGGGACGGGCTTTGGGCAAGCCGAAAATGTTTTGTAGTCTAAATTTCGGTCTGGCCCGATTTTTGCCTGAAAAGCCCGCTATTTTTGGCCCGAAATAGCAGGCTTTGGGCATAAAAATTTGACCCGAATTTTATCCCGACCCAACCAATGGACAATTTTTTAAAAGGATGGTCCGGTCGGAACCCGGCCCGGCCCATGATCACTTCTAATTAGAGCATTATATGGCTTTTAATTTCGATTTTCATATCTTTGTATTACTCCCCTTCAAAATATATGGAATGGTTAATAACCACAATAGGCTACACCTTCCCCTGCTATGGTTAACTACCAATTTCCAGGCTGCCACAATTGTACTATTTTCTAGTATATCTACCACTGCCAATTTAGTTAGCACAATTTTGGAGATTTCTGGATTCGCCCCTTTCAACACGCTACCTTCAATCTTATAATTTACCGACTTTTACAGTTTACTTGATTTTCCGAGTTTAGAGTGATACTCGGGTATGGCCTTAAAAAATGAATGTATAAGAAGGGGGTGGGACGTGGGTGCCCATATTTTTTACCTGACCATTCACGCTAGCTTTGATATTATCTTAAGATTTTTCCATCTACTTTTTGCATATGTTAGATCCTACAATTAGACAACAAAATACTGCCAACTATAAGAATCTCTTTCTGAGTTCTGATTCTTCTCTCTTTATTTTTTTCTTTTTTTTTGCTTTTACATGGATGTGACACCATTAATTCTTGTCATATTTTCACGCCATCACCGTGATTTCAAGATTGCAGAATTTTCTGTATTTAATGGAACATTGCAATTTGCAAGTTTCATCACTAGTCTCTTCAATACTAGTCTTTGTAAACTGAGTTTTTTTTTTTCTTTAACGTTTAAGGTCCTGTTCTTTTGGACTTATTTTTAGTTCAGTTCAGTTAATTTCACTTCAATTTAGTTCAGTTCAGCTCAGTTCTCTCAGTAATTTAATTTCTCTCAATTCAGTTCTATTTCTCTCAATCCAAAAGAACGGAGCCTAAACCTAAACTCAACTCATACAATACATGAGTTGTGGTTGGATTAATCAGCTCAACTTTTTCATACCTTAAAGCTGTCTCTAACACACATCTTTTTTAGATTGAGTTCAAATTTCATATTGTGTCAAATTTTTGTCACCTTTATCCACAATCTTTTTGAATCAAAATTTTTTATTCCACTTTTTGCGTCTTATTTGTTTGCCACTTTATTTTATTGGCTAGATATAAATGTGGCCCGCCAATTACTAATTAAAATTTAAAAGCACATTATAATCAACCAATTAGAATAAACGGCACACAAATGATAAATGTGGGACAAAAGATCTGAATTCAATCTCTTCTACTCCCTCCGTTTTATTTTGTTGTTCATATTTAGAATCGAGGATGAAACCAATGCAATACAAATGGGCAAGATTCCAATATTTGGAATAAGATAAAATTAATTAAAAGTAAAGATTCTAACCCTTTGAATTACTCTACATTAGACAACCAATGAGAAAAAAACCTTGAGAGGTAAAAGAGTAAAAGATGACTAGTGAAGAGTGTGAACACATTTATTGTTGCTTAAAACCAATGGAAAATTTAAGTCATAAACTTACACTACGTATGGAAAGATTCAAAATATAAACAACATATTGAAATTTCCCAATGGAAAATACATATGACTCTTACACTAGTTATACATCCCATTCTACCATATGTTTTCATTTTTCAATTACTTATAAAATTGACTGTTAGTGTTTAGTACATACTACTATATCCAACTTTGAATTTCTTAATACTTAAAGAAACTAATACATGAGTGAAATCCTTTCCATCTTTTCACTATTGGCTATAAGTTTGATACAATTTGGCAGGGAGCCAGGAAGGAGACAGACAATTAGCACTGTTAAAAGTAACAGAGAACTAAAGATCCAAATTGAATCCCATCAGCTTGTGTATTTATATATGTACAATTTTTGTATTTCACCTTTTCAATCATTTTTTTTGATTAGGCTTAATTAGGCTAGGGACTTCTACAAGTTTTACAGGACAAAATTGTCAATCATATGTTGTATAACATCAGCTCCTGATGAATGCACGCAATAAGTTTGCACCTGCCAGAGAAATGAGAAACAATAGTTGATCAAAAATCAAAATTTTGAAGAAAGTGCAACGAGGCAACAATCTGCATAGTTACAAATTACAATGCAGGTTCACTTTTCTTTTTAGCAAAAATACGTTTTAGTGAGAATAAGTCGACAAGTTTTAACAGGTCATAAAAAAGAGCTACCAACTCAATTGATAACTTAGATTATTTCGAGTAACAATAAGTTTTAATAAGTTGAAGTAAGTTAGTCCAAACTTTTTTCCAGGTTAAAAAAGCGCGAAACTGCAATGGTATATGGATGTTATGCATGTTGTACACAACAGAATAGGACCAAAGGTGCAGCTTGCCTGAATTGAATTATGAGCAATCAATCTGTGTTTACCACCACCAAATTTGACATCAACTCTTTCCCAGCTAACTGCTGTAAGCCCTTTCATCATTTCTTCCACCATATCTGCAAATGTCACTCCGAACAGAATATAACTTGAGTACAGTAATGAGGAAAGAAATTGATTGAGCGTGAATAGTTGGAAATGAACGACTTCACCAAAACTATTTGAAGCATAAAGCAACAAACCTCGCGTCCTCAAATTCTTCCAGGCATGCATCATGGATGCCAAAGTGGACACTCGTTGCGAAGCAGCAACTATTCCATTATCCACATTTACAATATGTCGATATCTATCATTTTTTGCCTTATATCTCCCCTGCAAACAAATAAAAGCTTCCTTAGAATTTGGTAGTTAAGATGAAATATACTCTTTTTCACCTTCAGAAATCTCACCTTTGTGAGTTCAGTTTCATGTCGGATTGAGGAAGTGGACCATCCAACAAGCTCTTTATAGATATTGTTAAGGCTTTCAATATAAACAGTTGTTTAATTTGTCTGATAGTTATTACAATAATCATTGTTTAGCTATTTATAAGCTTTATTTTTAGACTCCAAGGGCTTGGCCTACTATATTGGACTATGAAAACATGAGGTTGAGGAGGTCCAGTTGGATCAAAACAAAATATATTAAGTTTGAGATTTACAATGAAAGCAGAATAGCAAAAATTATAGAACCTTGTTTGGGTTGGACAGAATAATAATATTTGCAACTAAGGATACGATCAAAGCGCACATTTGCATAGGCAACACGGCGATTAAAAGATTGTAATGCAGACCTGAGACAACATAGATAACTAATGAGTAAAAGTATCAAAGTTAAAAGCAATATTGGAACTTATAAGCTTCACTCTTAATCAGAACAGAAATGGAGGAAATGGTAGACTTACATGAATGGAAGACCCTCACAATCATTCACCATTCTAAGGAGAAGAGGGGTCTTTCCTTTTATCTTTGTCAGTCAAAAACAGATGCCTCCCCTGTTCTCCCTAGAAACCATGATGCATGGCGTGCTATTAATTCTAATGCATGGAAGCCACAGAACATTGGAACCTGGACGTGTAAGTACGTACAGCAGGTTAGCCGAGAAAAATAATACCAAATAACTGAATTTGCTAGTAACGTTGTAGCCAGCTAGAATTCTTCCTAATATTGCAGGACTGCTTTTAGTAGTAAGTAGTGACCAAAGACCTAAAGACGAGCAGCTAGCTGCAATAAGATATTAATGAACCTAGGTACAAACACAATTCGACTGTACTGCAATCAACAATATGAATAACAAAAGTACTTCTATATATCCTGCATTATATGGTAATGAATATCAACCTGAAATCGGAGTCAGTTAAACTTCTGATATCACACGGGAAATATTGTTTTCGGTTATCAGGTAAACAGGTGTGGAATGCATCAAAGTTGGAATTTTTTTTTATACTGACCTATGCTAGGGTATCAAATTTAAGTCCAATTATGCAAGCACATATCCAACATAGATATGAAAATTACTCCTTGATCAGATAGGTTTAGCATCATTTTCATGTCCAACCTATTTCGTGAACATCTTCCTATCATATACTTCTGTCTCACTTAATCCGAACTAAAATCCAAATTAGGTGATAGCATTAGTTTCAATACTTTTAGACCAACATGCTGTTTTGTTTGGCACACCTAATTGGTTTTAATAGAAGCGGGTAGACATTAGACAACATAAAATATTTGAATTTTCCAATTGCATTGTTAGTTAGAATGACTTTTAGACCTATGAACATTACAAAGTTAGATTCGCCAAGTGATCGAATTCCTTAAAAAGAAAACGCAAGTCCATATTTGTTCTGAAAATGCATAGCTCACTTGAGTATAAAAAGAGGGTAATAGATATGAAAACAGAAGGAGAGGCATAATGAAAAGATTAGTGCAGAAGGTGAGAAGGATAACCTGATTGTGTCCCCTTGAACCGAGATGTGGTGTTGCGAATGTTATAAAGTTCACTGGTTGAAGACCAGCAATCTTACCAATATAATTTTCTTCATGTAATACTTTTGCACATCCATTGCTTCCAGTTTCTCCATCTATTTTCGACACACTATTCAAATAATCTCTTCCAAAAAGCAGGGCAATTGCATATCTTGCAATCAAACCACCCAAAGAATGACCAATAAATGAAATCTTGGATAGATTTGGATAACGCTGGACTACTGATATAACCTGCAATTAGAATTATTATTAGACCTTATATTAGTACAATAAAAGAGCCCAACCATCAAAAATAAATCTTCAGATAAAACTATTAATCAGGTAATATTTCAGTATTCAGTTAAAACTGCAATTTGAAGCAGATGTAATATCAGGAAACTTATATTTAAAGGGTTCTTCACTAGTTCACTTATATTGAAATTACTCGTGGATGTCGTGTGGCAGTTGGTAAAGTCGTATGGGGTGGTACCCAATACCTAGGATCAATCATGTCTACATCAATCAATGTGATTAGTTGCTTTCTAACACCAAAAAAACTTGAATGGAAACTAATTTGATACTGAAAATGATCACCAACCTCGTCTGCTAGCCGTTCTCCCATTACGTCAATTCCATCAAATGTTAAGGTTGCAGTATTCTTTTCACTGCCTGTATATTGCATGTAAACAAAAACTATGATGAGAACTACATTCATCAAGGGTAAAAACACAGCCACCGTCAACCGGGTGATTAAAATTAATGTAATCATAGCTTTTATTTTGTCATATGGACCTAACTTCTCAACATGACATGATTTTACAAAATTTCCATTTGTAATAGTTGTTTCATTTCTATCATCGCTCAATTACCTAATTTTCACAATGAATGAAATCCAATCATAAGCTATTATTGCCTCCGAAATTTCGTTCTTTTAGAATCTTCTGGTCAAGATTCTAAACTTTGACCATATTTAATAGACTAGATTTTTTATTGGGGTAATGAAATTGGGCCTAAGCAAGGCCCTATTGTACAAGGTACTCTAAGCCCAAATGTCTTGAGGGGAAGAGTAAGCTAATCTCACCTTTAAAATGCTCCTAGTCGGACTTGAACCAATGACCTAAATGTCATGAGCAACAAACTCTAAGCACTAAACCAAGGCAAGCTTGGCAATTGACTATTTGAAAGAATATAAACATTATATTCAAGTGGAATGTAATTCGATTCACATTTTAGTATATCTTTAAAATATCCTGATATTAGACTTTTCTACAAAAATAGTACCTAATAATATTATTGGTTAAAAATGTGCATTAAAAATAGTCCAAAAGCAAGTGTGAAGAAAAACCATATAAGAATTAATGAAGTATTATTTTAAAAAAGACAACTTTTTCATGCATCCTAACACATTGTAACGTTATAGGAAAAAGAACCACTCAAGATAGCACTTGACTTGGATATCGTTAATATAATATTAAATTCTTACAATGAACAAGAACTTCTAGGGGATGTGTCTTGAGAAACTGCTTTGCAGCATATCTCCAATCCTGTGAACTAACCGAGTTAACAACAAAACAACAACCACATATTGTTAGTGAATTTCTCAACATATTAAATTCTTACAATGAACAAGAACTTCTCAACATGACATGATTTTACAAAATCTCATAAATCCCAACTTTTGTCCTTCAAACAAATCAAACCAACTTCTTTTTTCTAGACCTTCAAACTATTAGATATAATTATGAGTAAAATGATTGTTGATTATAATCAATGACTTTTAACTTTACAATGAGGTATTAGCTAAAAGATATACCTGGAAGATTACATAAGATATCCTAGGATTACAATCCTATCATATCATATCAAAATTATATCTCACAACCAAAAATACAAGATATCTGAAGATAATACATAATTATCTCTAATACAAACTACGTCTACTTTTAAGTTCTAACGAACTAGAACTCAAAAATTAGATCTTCTTTTCTTTGAGCTACCAAAAGCTTGCATTTTGCATCAGATGCAATGTGCGCCATAATAATACTGTTTCATAAACAACTTACACTAGCATAGCATTGTTGTATCTCAATCAATTGAAGATGATGTCGGTTCTACTTCTAAGATGAACAAAATATAAATACTATATATCCTATGATTAGATACAACATAAACTATGACACCACTTTATTATAAACAGCAATAATAATAATAATGAAGAGTAATGATGGATGGACCAACCTGCCAATAATACCATTAACCATAACAATCAAATGAGTAGGATCACACCGATCATTCAGTGCACCAGCAGACACCATATCAATACCTCCATCATCAATCTTCTTATCAACGGTTGGAGATTCATCATCTAATCTTAAACACCCAAATCTTGGAAAAATCTTCTGTTTCTTCATACTCTTTAACCTGTTTCTTATCACACCCGAATCCTCCCCTATTTTTATTCCATTTTCAACTTCATTAGCCGCCATTATTAATGTTTTTGCTGAGATAAAAAAAATGAAGGAGGGGATCTGACTTTTATTTTAATGGGGGGAGCTAATTTTGTGGAGTAGTAGGACCCACATTTGAATATTCAACGAATTGAATATTATTTTAGTTGAAATGAAAGTTACTGTTTTTATTTTATTTAAGTCTAGAAGTGGAGGAAGATAAAGAAGAAGGTTCAGCTTGTGGTTTGACGAATTTAGAGTCGTTATGTTTTGACAATTGTGGAAGGAAATGGAGGAGAAATATGGAATTTCATGAAGAAAATGGTTGGGATTCTAGAAAGGCAGGAGGGAGTTTAATTTCACAAAAGAATAAAAGGGAGTTCACTAATACGATTATGAAAGAGAAGACAAAGGAGGGCTATGACACGTATGCTTTTTTTGGCGGGTTTTGTTAAAGCTGTTCTATTAGTGTAGGCCGGTGCCCGGTGGTGGTTCATTTTTCTTTTAAGATTTGTCTCTGTCATTAAAAAAGGTTCTAGCCCAAACTACATGATTTAGTTAGTAAGTTTCCTCTCCCAAGTTTAGTCGAAAAAGACTGAAGTTATTTGGTTCATTGGCTTGTTATAATGTAAGATGTAGATTTAATTTGATCTCATATCTCGAGCATCGCCTCTCAAAATCATAACCATTTAAACTAGTTGAAAGATTACAAGGTGAAACCGCTTAAAACCCGCACTTAATCTCGTTCTCAAGTATTTATTACGATGTTGTTGCTCTTTAAAAAGGTTTACTTATTACCATCCAACAAAAAATTCGGAATATTGAAATTGAAGGTAACAACCTCTTAGTTGTCAATGCAGCTTAATGGTATTTGGGCGGCAAGTTGGCAAATATTTAAGTTCAACGAAGACATCCTTATCCTTCTCAAGTCTTTCAACAGTTGAAAGATTCAACACATCTGTAGAGTAGCTAACAAAACAACATACTGAATAGCAAATATTTCATCTTATTAATTTATTGATGATTTCTTTCGTATGACATGGGTGTATTTCCTAAAAGATAGGTCTGAGGTTTTCAAAACATTTAGCAAATTCAAAAGTTATGCAGAGAAAGAAAGTTCTTCTCAAATACTCAATCTAAGAAGTGACAACGGAAAATAACATACCTCATCGAATTCAACAAATTTCGTGACGATGAAGGAATACACCATCAACTTATCGTACCATATACACCACAACAAAATGGCGTATCGTATAGGAAAAATCTTACAGTAATGGAAATGGCAAGATCAATGCTCAAAGATAAAAATTCTACCTAACAAGTTTTGGGCAGAAGCAGTGTACACAGCTGTGTATCTTCAAAATCGACTGTCAACCAAAGCAATAGAAGGTCGAACACCAACTGAAGCATGGTCTGGATTTAAACCATATGTAAGTCACTTAAGGGTATTTGGATGTATATGTTACACACACATATATACCAGATCAAAAGCGACATAAACTTGATGATAAAGCACAAAAAGGAATCTTTCTTGGTTATAGCTCAGAGTCTAAAGGATATAGAGTATATAATCCTCAAACCAAAAAGGTTCAAGTTAGTAGGGATGTAGTCTTTGATGAAAACGCATCTTGAAATTGGGAGCTAAATTATGTCGACAAAAGGTATGTGATATCACCAACATATCAAGAAGAACCTTCTACACCACAAGTAAATACTCCAAATGATCATGAAGGTCCACATTCCAAGGAGGAGTCTGATAATAGTTATGATGATTCCGGCTCTCCTAGATATGAATATGATAGCTTTTCAGACTCTCCGCCAAAAAAAACTAGAAGAGTTTTAGACATATATGATACTACTCAAGGAATTTCATATGTTGATCCAGAATGATGCAAGCTTTTTTGTCAAGCTATTCGTGAACCAGTTAATTATGAGCAAGCCTCACAAATAAGGAATGGAGAAATGCTATGAAAGAAGAAATTCACATGATTGAAAAAAACCAAACATGGGAATTACAAGACAAGTCTCCAAACAAAGATGTTATTGGTGTAAAATGGATTTTCAAGACGAAACTCAATCATAATGGTTCAATTTAAAAGCATAAAGCTAGAATGGTAGCTAAGGGATATTCACAACAATTTGGCATCGATTATAATGAGATATTTGCGACCAGTATCAAGGCAAGATACAGTTAGAGTAATTCTTGCTCTAGCTGCACAACGAAAATGGAAAAATTATCAACTTGATGTGAAATCTGCCTTTCTAAATGGATTTCTTCAGGCAGAGATTTATATTGAACAACCTCCAGGTTTTGTAGTGAAAGGAAAGGAAGATAAAGTACTGAAACTAAAGAAAGATCTATATGGGCTCAAGCACGCTCCATGAGCTTGGTATAGTCGAATTGATGGTTACTTTATTCAACAAGGATTCACGAGGAGTCCTAATGAAGCCACCTTATTCATAAAAAAGTTTGCGTGTGATGTTATCATCTTATCACTTTTTGTGGATGATCTGATCATTACTTGGAAACAATCCAAGTATGATAGAAACGATTTGAAATGACTGATCTTGGATTAATGAATTATTTTCTTGGTATGGAGATTGAACAAATGAAAGAAGGGATCTTCATAAGTCATAATAAATATGCAGAAAACATCTTAAGAAAGTTGTTTAAGATGGAAAATTGCAAATCAGTATCCACTCCTTTAGCTCAAAATGAAATGTTAAGCAAGGAAGATGATTCAAAAGATGCTGATGTTAAGCAATATATATAGAAGCATAATTGGAAGCTTATTATATCTTACCGCTACAAGACGAGATATGATATATGCTGTAAGCATGTTAGCAAGGTTTATGCAGAAACCAAGCTAAATATACTTACAAGCAATTAAGAGGGTTCTTCGTTATCTAAAAGGAACCTCAGATTATGGAATATGGTACAAGCACATAAAATATTCAGAACTAATTGGATATTTAGACAGTGATTGGGCAGGATCTATAGATGATATGAAAAGCACAGTACATCACTAGTAGAATAATTGTTTATTGCTGCGGTCATTAAGTGGTCTATTGCCAATTAAGGGCGCAAAGAATAGGTATTAACTCCATTGGCTGCGGTTTTTAACCGCAAGCAATAGGTGAGTCTATTGTCTGCGGTTCCCCGGCCAAAACCGCGAAAGCAATATGTTACACCTATTTCGGTTCTCTACCCAAACCGCAACAATAGATAGTGTCAATAACAAAAATAATAATTGAAAAGTAACCTATTGTCTGCTGTTGTTGGTAAAAAAAAAGAGCAATAGACTCACCTATTGCTTTGTTTTTACCAACAACAAGAAGAATAGGTTGCTTTTTTTTTAAAAAAAAAATTATACATTTATAATGTCATATATTAGTCCTACACATCTATACCCACACATCATTTTCAAAACCACAACCAAATTTATTGGAATTCATTCAAGCGTCAAATTAATTGACAAATTACATAACTACAACATTATACATTTGACTTTATAAGTTTTATGTTGAAATAAAAAAATACACATATATAAGATCTAAAAAAATATATACAAATGATATCTAAAAATATATATACAAAATAATTTAATTCACCATACACCTAAAATACATATTCAATTAGATCTACAAAATTAACAAAAAAAATTAAATTGAAAAAAGAAATTTTCATCACAAATCAACAACAAAATTCGGAATTAATTCGAAACAAAATGAGTTAAACTTTCAATTCTAATCCTTTGTTTTTTTTTTTCAGCCTCCACTACATCCACCATACAACCACCACAGCCCCACCTTTTGACCACCACCTGAGAACTCCAACCGCACCATCACCAAACGCCGCCCACCAGCCCCACCCCTCTTCCCCCCCTCTCTGCTCGCCTCGACACCCCCTCACCTCGGCACCCCCCGTCACGTCGCTTCACTTTCTCTCCTCTTCGCACACAAGTCGCTACCACCGCCACCCCTACACGCCCTTTACTTCACCGTTCACCGTACAACCCAAAACCACCACAATACATGTAATAAGTAGAAATTATATATATGAAATTATAACTCAAATTAACAAACAAAATTTGCTGAAAAATCGAAGGTAATCAACCGCTATTAATGACGCCGGAGATTGGCGGCTTCGAAAGTGGTCAAGCCGACGGGTTTCGTTTGGGACGTCACGTCGGGGCTTCGTTTGGTTGAGCGAGGAGCGGCGCCGACCGTTCAATGTCTTTGGAGATTGGTGGCTTCGTGTGGTCGTTGAGTTGAGTAGAGAGAAAGACTTGAAGAAGAAGGAAACAGAGGAAGCGTGAAGAAGAGAGAGAGGGGAACCAAAGTGGGAATGAGTTGTGTGGGAACGGCGAGCGAAGTCCGCTCGGCCGAATGAGAGAGGAGAGAGAGAGAGAGGAGAGAGAGGGAGAGAGGAGAGAGGAGAGTGAGGAGAGAGAGAATAGTAAAACGGCTGATGAGTTGTTAAAAGGAAGGAGGAACAAAACCCTAATTGGGCCACACATTTTTTTTTACTTAAAATAGCCTATTCTTTGCGGTTTTTACTAAAAACCGCAAAGAATGGGTTCAAATTTTAATATTAAAAAATAATATTTTAATATCTCGGCGTAGACATATTCGTTGGGTTTGTGGCAAAAACCAAAGCAATATATTAAAATAATAATATTTTAATATATTGCTGCGGTTTTTGCCACAAACCGCAGCAATATATCTGGTCAAAAAGTCAACTTTTTTTCAAAAATTTTCCGTTGAAACCATATTGCTGCGGTTTTTGCTCGAAACCGCAGCAATATGTTTATTTTATATTTTACTTTTCTTTCTACGTGATATATTGCTCGCGTATGGGTAAAAACCGCAAAGATTACTACCGCAAAGAATTATTCTACTAGTGCATCGAGATATATATTTTTACTGGGAAATGGAGTATTTTCTTGGCTAAGTCAAAAGCAAGATACTGTGGCTCAATCAACAGCAGAAGCAGAGTATATTGCAGTATGTGCAACCGCAAATCAGACTATTTGGCTAAGAAGAATTTTAGCATAAATGGGAGAAGTTAAAAAAACCCACGAAGATATATTGTGATAGTAAACCCGCTATTGCTATTGCTAAAAATCAAGTTCTACATCGAAAAATAAAACATACTTCCTCCGTTCTGTTTTAAATGAAACATTGGGTGAAATGACACTATTCATTGATCAATTTTGACTCCAATTTATCGCCATTATATAAAGAAAAACATTGTCAAGTGGGATCTTATTAGATTCGTCTCGATGCATACTATCAAATTATAACTTTTTTATATTTTTTACGTGTGTACAACTAAAGATATTAATGATTAAAGAAGCGCGTTGGGTTGCGTGAAAAAGCAAACGTTTCATTTAAAACAGAACGGAGGAAGTATTAAAATAAAATATCACTATGTGCATGAAGTTGAAAGTGCAGGAAAGATCAGCTTAGTTCATTGTACTTCAGAAGAACAAATTGCTGATATATTCACAAAAGCACTTTCGAAAACAAGTTTCGAGCACTGAGGGAAAGACTTGGGATTCAAAGGAAGTTCTTCAAAAGGAGTGTTAAAAATGAAGGAAACTCCTTAATTCTCTCTACAACTTATTCATCAATGTATACATACATCATTGATATTTACTATTCTTAGGCTATCTAAGATGTTTACGTTTTATATTAATTTTTAATTTTTATACCCATTATTTCTTAAGTTACAATATTAATGGTTATTCTTTATGTAAGCTTATTATATAAAGCTTCATATTACTCATAAATAGATAGATGAAATAACATATTAAAAAAATATTTCTTCTTTATTCTCATATAATACAGTATATATATCCTAACAGTTCCTAACTAGAGTTTCCTAGGTACATTGGATATTTTTGTATTCTAGATTTTTTCAACCTAATCTATGTGATCTTAAGATTTTTCTAGATAGATTTTTCAACACAAGTAATTGTAAACCCCAACAATGTTGCACTCCCACAAAAGAAAGAAGAAGAAATAGTGAAAGAGCTGCCATCTTTGGAGTCAATTGCCGAAGAAGATGATTATGAACCCGCAATGATCATCTTCCGAAATGACTCTCTACTTCCACCAAAGAAACAATTTCATGTCGTAAAAATTCAGGAAGAGATAGAGAATATGCTGCCATGCTGTAGAAATACAGAGGTTAATTGTATATTTTAGCATACTCTCAGTACATGTTTCTTTTGTACATTTTCTGTATTCCTTGTATGGTTTTGTATAGCTTTTAGCAGCTATTTCAAGTTGTCCTATTTTGGACTGTAGTGCTCTTAGGTTGTATATATATTAAGGGAATGAGATCATTCTAGGGTTGAGAGCCCTAATCATTTATGTTGTGCCTCCAATATTCATCTCTACCTACCTAGTTTCCTCCAAAACAGGAAACTTTATTCTCAGAACTCACCATATTTCTTCATGGTATTAGAGCATATATATAAAGATTGAACTTACCATGTTACCAGGTATTTGTTAAAGATTGAAACTTTAGCATATCTGTAAAGATTGAAGATACAAATTTTAGTGTTGATCTCAAAAATTTGTTTGAAATGACTGAGAAAGTTGAAAAACAACCAAATGTGCCTTATGCTGACCCATATTACTTGGGAAGCTCAGAACAGTCCAACATCTCATTGAGACCTATAATTTTCAATGGGAAAAATTACATGAACTGGAGCAGGAGTGTTAAGATGTCTCTTGGAGCTAAAAACAAGCTGGGATTCATCACAGTCTGATTGCAAAACCTTCTCCTAGTGATGAGAACTATGATAAGTGGTATAGAAATGATTGTATGCTTAGGTGTCGGGCCGACCGCTAGTGTGAGTCCTAAGATAGCCGAGCAAATGTTAATTTGCAATAGTGCAAAGGAGTTATGGGATGAACTAGGTGAAAGGTATGGACAGTCCAACGCACCACAGTTGTACATGATTAAGAAAGAATTAAATGACTTTGAGCAAAACAACATGAGTGTGAGTGAGTATTTTAGAAAACTGAATGGTTTCTGGGATGAACTCAGTAGCTTAGAAGGATTTCCAGAGTGCACATGTGCAGCTATGGAGAAATGCACTTGTGGTGTGATGAAGAAGTTGCTGGAAAGAGAAGAAAAAAACAAAGTGATAGATTTTCTCATAAAGTTGAACTCAGGATATAACAATTTGAAGCAGAACATCATAGGTATGGATCCCTTACCTAGTTTGAAAAAGGATCACCAGATGGTCCTTCAAGTAGAGAAGCAAAAGGAGATATGTGGGACACTTGAGGTTGGAAATGAAGCAAGTGCCCTAGCTGTGGAAGAAATACAAGGAGAAATGAAGGAAGAAGAGAAACAAGAGAAGAAAAAATGAAGAAGAAGTGTGACTACTGTCACAAGAGAGGTCACTTAGAGAATGAATGTTTTCAGAAGAATGGATTCCCTGCCTGGTTTCCAAGCCCACTCAAGCCAGGAGAGAAGTATGCTGGAAATGTGGTAAGTGGAGCTGATGGAGCCATACAAGATACACCTCTTGACTTCACTGATGAAGGAAGCAGTAAGGAAGGAAAAGAAGACACTGAGATGGTACCCAACATTGTGCAACAAGTGATGATGCTAATGAACAAGAACAAGCAGCAGGGTGCAAGCACATCAGGTACAAAGGGGTATTCATGCAACTCAGCAGGTATTGCACATACCTCAAATGCTTGTTCATATTATGACTTATTTGATAAATAGTCTTGGATAATAGACTTTGGTGCATCTGATCACATGGCTAGTTCCCATGGGATGTTTACTGAAATGAGAACATTAAAAAAGGAAATGAAAATAGGGATGCCAGATGGAAGCACTACAGTAGCGAAAGAAAAAGGCACAGTGATGCTAAGTTCACACATAATTCTTAAAGATGTGTTGTATGTCCCATACTTCAAGCACAACTTGCTTGTTGTAAGTAAGGTGGTTGATGAAGGAAAGATCAAGGCAAGCTTCACTAATGATGGACGTGCTTTGAGACCTGTTTTGATGGAAAGATTTTGGCAAGAGGAAGGAAGGCAGGAGGACCTGTACAAGCTTGAAGTATGTGCGAGAGAGGAATGAGTCAAGAAAGGAGGAGTTTTCAAAGGATGTAATTCTATGGCTAATGAGATTTTTGAGCCGATTCATGTTGACTTGTGGGGACCTTATAGGACCCAAGTTGTGGACAGTGCTAGCTATTTTCTCACCATTGTAGATGATAATTCAAGGGCAACATGGACACACTTGCTGTCCAATAAAGAGCAAGTGAGGGATATTTTGAGAACTTTCTTTGTAATAGTTGAAAATCGCCTCAAAACTAGTGTGAAGATAGTAAGATTTGATAATAGGACCGAAATATTACAAGGTGAGTGCACCGAAATGTTTGCTCATAAAGGAATCACACACCTAAGAAGTGTGCCTAGTACTCCCAGAGCGTAATGGGAGAGTAGAGAAAAAACACATGCATCTCGATTGAAATAGCAAGAGCAATCAAGCTTCAGCGTGGCTAACAAACTAACTATGGGGAGAATGTGTGTTGGCCGCAACACATATTATAAACTTGTTGCCTTCGCCGTGGTTCAAGGGGGAAACACCTCATGAAAGGTTAATGAATAAGCCAAGAAAGGTATGATCACCTAAGGGTGATAGGTTGTTTGTGCTATGCAAGCAATACCCCAAACAAAGGGGGATAAATTTGCTCCTGAGAGGCACTAGGTGTATTCGTTAGGATATCCTAGTGGCCGTAAGGCATACAAGTTGTATGACCTTGAAAGCAAAAAGATTTTTGTTTCTAGAAATGTGATTTTCAAAGAAAAATATTTCCTTTTAAGCAAGATGCAAAAAGATTTTACTAAAAATCCAATACATATTCCTCTAGTGAATGAAGATTATGTTGAAGAAAACTGAGACACATATGATGAAACTCCATTTTCTACTAACCAACTTGTGCGAGGAAACAACAATTGAAGCGTAAAATAACACCGATATGGCAGTAACCTGAAATCTTGAATGAGTTGAGAGAGGAAGTGGATAATAGGAACATGGAGACAATAAGAGCAGAAGAAACTGAGGCTGCAAGGAGCAGACCAGTAAGAGAGAGACATATTCCTTTGAGATACAAGGATTATGTCATGGAAAGACAAGAAAAAGCAAGTAGAAGCAAAGGAGAATCAAGTGCCGCTAGGAGTAACATGGTCTATGCGGACCTTGATAATATTGAACATTACAAGTGAAGAATACTTGGTTTCTCTCAACAATGTCATGCAAGTGAGGGAACTCCGCTTCATACCAAGAAGCATCGCGAAAAAGGGAATGGGTAGATGCTATGGAGGAAGAGCTAAATGCCTTAGACAAGAATGAAACATGGGAGGTTGTGAACCTTCCCGATGGAGTAACGGCTCTTGACACTAAATGGGTGTATAAGGTGAAGTTTAGGTCTGATGGAGAGGTATAACGCTAGAATAGTGGCAAGGGAGGACAAGCGAGATAGAAAGCAAGGACTACAAAACCACTTTTCCCCTGTAGCAAAATTTGCTACCGTAAGGATCTTAATTGCTTTAGCTATAGCAAAGAATTGGATCTTACACCGCTTGGACATCAACAATGCGTTCCTACATGGAACCTTGGAAGAAAATGTTTACCTCAAACCACCCGCCGGTTATAAAGGCATTGAGGCGGTGGAAGGTATGTAAACTCAAAAGAGTTTATATGGTTTGAAACAAGCCTCTAGATGCCGGAACCAAGAATTGAAGAAAGTGTTGTTGGCTAAAAATTTCACTCAATGTGAAAGGGATCACTCCTTATTTGTGAGATACAGAGAGAGGAAATGCTGCATAATTCTAGTATATGTTGATAACTCCGTTGATCACAGAGCGATGATGAAGAAAGCACTAAGCAAATGAAGACGGTTTGCACAAAGCTTTCACCATCAAGGATTTGGGACACCTCGATACTTCCTAGACATTGAGGTTGCTAGAAACTCCAAAGGCACCTTGATTCATCGAGGAAGTATGCGTTGATCATATTGTAAAAGATGTAGGGCTCGAGGATTGTAAACCTACTGCTTTTCCATTTCCAAAAGGCATCAAGTTGTCAACAAGTGAAGGTGAGCTTATGGAGGATGCTGAATCGTATAGAAGATTGATTGGGAAGTTATTATATCTAAATCATCCCGCCTGCACCTATCTTTCTTTGTTCAACAGCCTAAGTCAATATCTTAGCAAGCCTAGAAAACCACACATGCCGGTCGCTATGCATGTAGTGAAATACTTAAAAGGGACCATTGATCTTGGACTCTACTATCCTAGCAGAGTGAACATCACATCTATGGATACAATGATGCACATTAGGGAGTTGCTTGCACGAAGGCGGATCACTCACCGACTACTTGTGTATTCTTGGGATTCCTCTTGTATCATGGAAGACAAAGAAGCAGAAAGTTGTGTCCAAGTCTAGTCGTGAAGTCGAATTGAGAAGCATGTCTCAAACCACAAGTGAACTTGCTTGGGTTGGAGGCGTTTTTGAAGACTTAGGCATTATGGTTCCACAACCAATTCCCTTATTCTCGTGATAATAAATCTGCCGAGTACATAGCACATAATCCAAATTTTTCATGAGAGGACCAAATATCTTAAACCGGATTGCTATTACATTAGAGAAAACATTGAGAGTGGTTTCATCAAGACTACTCATGTCAAGACTACCTTACAAGTGGCGATATTCTCACCAAATCCCTCTCGTGGCATCAACATAATTTTTTATCTTCCAAGTTAGGCCTTGTGTCTTTGTCCTAAGTCTAACTTGAGAGGGGGGGTGTAGAAATATTGAGGTTAATTGTATATTTTAGCATACTCTCAAGCACATATTTCTTTTGTACATTTTCTCGTATTCCTTGTATTGTTTTCGTATAGCTTTTAGAAAGCCTATTTGCAAGCTCTCCTATTTTGGACTCGTAGTGCTCTTAGGTTGTATATATATTAAGGGAATGAGATCATTCTAGGGTTGAGATCCCCAATCATTTATGTTGTGCCTCCAATATTCATCTCTATCTACCTAGTTTCCTTAAAAACAGGAAACTTTATTCTCAGTACTTACCATATTTCTTCACATGCATCTTTGGATCCACAATTAACCAATGAATGACCATAATATTATCGACAATCATCGTCACTTCTTTGCCACTCCTAATAATATTGTCTATGATTTCAAGCCTGTAATTGTGAAGCATATTAAATGGACCAACGACGAAGCACACCATGGATGATTGCCGATGCCACAATCGTGGGTTGTGAGCATGTTTCTGACTGAAGATGAGGAAAATTTACTTAAAAAGGAAGAACATAAACAATAGAATGTTCCCTCGGCCTACATTGATGTAATAGTTAGGGGTCGTCACTCTGAAAAAGACTATAACATGTGTCTGACTAGAAGATATTATAAGAAAATAAGACTTGAAACAAAACAGCGTGGATGGAGTTATTGGTTCAAAAATTCCAGAATTTACATGATAATATGTAAATGAACTCCAAAATAATAAAATAGTGAAAAGAGCTTTTAGATTGAATAAAATGAACATTGTCAAAACTAGCCTTATATTCACGTGATGAGTGCTACAATATATTGACACTAAAACTGATTTTAAAAAGAGTTCATAACAATAAAAACAGTTGATTGTAGTTTATGTTAACATTTTTTCAATGAAATAAATGAACATGAAATTACAATTAGTATATAAAAACATAGTAGTGTTACAAACATGGACATAAGAACACTGTGCCTCAGAATCGATCACTTATTTTGGCAAATGTAACTAATTATGAATAGTCGCATGCACTTATCAGCCTAGTCAACATAAGACACCAACTTTGATTGTTATGCTTCCAATTATTTTGTATTTTATATTTCCGATTATGCTTATTTATTTTTATTTTTTCTCCTACATTTCATACATTATTAATAATTTTTTGACTGTATATTTTAATGGCATTTGCTCTTACATATTTTTGGTAACACCATAAACCCCATCAATACATTTAGAACATGGGTTTCTAATCAACATCGTCTTCTTCTAAATGTAATCTAAACTACTCAAATTGCTCAAATATACTGATTTGACTTATATTTTATCCCACATCTAAATATATTTGTTAATTTGACTAATGACAATTATTTTATCATAATAAGCTAATTAACAAAAGACTTGAGCATATTAACAAATTGAGTCATATAACTCATGGAGTCATGGTAGTATAGACAACAACTTATATCCCACCGTTTTATCTTATCTTAAATCTTAAACCTATTAAAAGCAAGAACTTCCCCTCCTTTTTATATAAATAGTGATATGAGTCTAAAAATACTGAAGTTTACTGTTCATCACTCCACAAGGCAACTCCACGAGGAGATGAGGCATTCGGCAATCGGCAATCGGCAATCGACAATCGGCATTCCCTTTGGTTTCCTCCTTTTTCTTCATTTCTCCTGCTTTTCCTCTTGCTTTTGAAACCTCTGGCTCTCTTTATCTCATTTTCTCTCTCCTAATTCGGTAATTCCCTTGTATCTTATCCATGGATCTTCAGAGAAGTCAATGTGTTCCTCTCATTTTAACATTTTTTGGTGCAACTCGACAAACAAAAATCCAAGAGCGAGAGTTACAAACCGAAACCACTTTTGTGAAGAAGATGATGAAAAAGAAGAAGGGTCCATTCGAGATGATGCCAAGACTATTGGTGTGTAGGATTATAAGCACTCTAAGCGGAATTTCATGAATCATATTCATAAGCACTTAAAACAGGATCTCATGCATATACATTCAAGGATCACATAATATTTAAGAATTAACCTTTGACACGTGATTTCCACAAAGCTCTTCGAGATCCGGAGATAGAACCGCAATTGAGATTCCTCTACTAGGTCCACGAATCCAAATCAATGCTCCACCAATGCTAGTTGGAAGGAAAAGGGACTCTTCTATTTCTTGGAGCAGTATTACGTAGCTTTGAAAGAGAGAGAAAAGAGGAGAGAGAAAATAATGAGAGAATAAACTGACTACTTTATTTTCTCACCCCACACCTAATTATAGGAACAAACTAGGTTAGGAGTCCTCTCCTTTTCTTTCTCCTTGGTCGGCCACCCCTAGAGTCCTTCATGGGCTCTAGGTCATTCTTTTATTGATCCAGATTGTGTAAGTATGACCTTGTAGGATCCATCTAATTGGACTTCGGGTTTATTATTTACTAAACCTGAAGTTCTATAGCACCCTCTAGCAAGACGTATAGACGACCCAATTTAATGAATTTATTATCTCCATAATATGATCCACGTTATATTTAGTAATTGCATTTGAGTCAAGGACACAATTCCTTCAATCTCCCACTTGTCCGAGACAAGCGTGCAATCTTCAAATTCCTTAAGTCTCTTAGTGTCCAATTTGATAGTATGGCCATATTTCTATGTCATCCATACTAGTCTTCAAATTAATCCTTGAAATCTGAGTTCGAATTGACAAACAAATGATCATCATATAATCCATTTGAGCACGGCCATGCATTTTTCAATTTTTACTCTCCAAGGGGCCAAGACACCCATCCTATCTCATATAGGAGGACTTTTCAATCTTGTGGCAACCAAAACTCGCACTCAACTTTTAGCACAACCCGAATGCTGCCTTTGTAGTCCCCTTTTACGGCATGACGTTTGACAGCATCAAAGTTATACCAATCATTAGGCTAAGTAGTGTTCCACTCATGTCTTAGGAATCCACTAATATAATTACGAAGTTATAGAAACTTCTAAGTAGGTCCTGTTCGATCATGTATCAACTATACATGTCCATATGATTGACTAAACATCTCCATGTTCCCATAGCCCATGAAACGGCGCTATCAATCAATCTTATATGCTAATCCTTTAATAAGTCATTTATGTCTAATTTAACGACTTAGATTAGGAACTATAATATTCTATGAATTCTGTTCACTTATGGTGTTTCATTCATCAAATCACATATTTGACAAAACCATTGAATCCAAGATATATTTTGGACATTTTATTTAATACCAAACCAAAATAAAATAAGATAAAAATTTTTATTTCTCATAAACATAAAATAGCAAAACCATGTCTCTACATTGTAACAAGTTTCTCTAAACCTAGTACAATCTAAAGCCACTCTAACATTTGCATTAAGCCTATAGCCCTAGCGTGACACTCATGCTTGGGTCGAGGTAGTGGTTTAGTGAGCGGATCACCCACATTCTCATCCGTGTGAAATTTGCGCATCCCGACATCCTTCCCCGTCAACAATCTCCCTAATGAGGTGATACTTCCTCATTACATGTTTGGATTTGTTATGTGATCTTGGTTCCTTTGCTTGCGCAATAGCACCATTGTTATCACGTAACAACTCAATCCCTTCCCCGAGCACTAGGTATGATATCTAGCTCGTCAAGAACTTCTTTATCCAAATCGCTTCTTTAGCCGCTTCCAACCGCCGCTAAATATTCCCGATTCTCGTCGTAGAGTTTGCTACAAGATTGCTTTACTTTGAGCTCTTCCACCACCGCTCCTCCATTTAGACAAAAGACGCACCTCGACCGAGAGCGGTAATCATCTCTCGTCGGGCTTGGAAGCTCGCATCGCATAACCTTTACAACCAACTCACTTTCACCTCCATGGACTCAAGAACATGCCTTTAGTTCTTCTCAAGTACTTAAGGATGCTCTTAGCCGCAATCCAAATGTGCTTCCCCCGGATTTGCTTAGAACCCGCTACACATGCTCAAGGCATATGCAACATCTCGGTCGAGTACTTATCATGACATACATGATAGATCCTATAGCCGAAGCATAAGGTATGCTACTCATTCGCTTCAACTCATCGGGCTCGCTGGGCACCGACTCTTGCTAAGCGATATAAATTATTAATATTCATTCGATAGTATATAAATTTAGTAGGGCTATACGGACTCGAACCGTAGACCTTCTCGGTAAAAAGTATCAAACTTATTATTCTCAAAATGATTTGTGCCATGTGACATGGGAATGAATCCTCTCTTCGAGTTTTCCATGTTGAACCTTGCAAGAACTTTATCAATATAAGTTTCTTGACTTAGTCCAATCATCCTTCGAGACCTATCTCTATGGATTTTAATTCCCAAGATGTACTCGCCTTCTCCAAGGTCCTTCATGGAGAAACAACTTTTCAACCATTCCTCGATCGACTCAAGCATTGGTATGTCATTTCCCATGAGTAGTATGTCATCTACATACAATACCAAGAAGACTAAGTCGCTCCCACTAAACTTCTTGTAAACACAAGACTCTTCTTCACTTTTGATGAAACCAAATTTCTTGATTGCCTCATCAAATCGAAGATTCCAGCCTCCGAGATGCTCGCTTCAATCCATATATGGATCTTTGAAGTTTGCAAACCCTTTTAGGATTTTCTCGGATCCTCAAAACCCTCAAGGTTGTGTCATGTACACATCCTCATTCAAGAACCCATTCAAGAATGCTTTTGACATCCATCTCGCCAAATTTCATAATCATAAAATGCAAAGAATCGCTAAAAGTATCCGAATCGACTTAAGCATCAAGCTACCGGAGAAAAGGTCTCATCATAGTCTATACCATGAATTTGTTTGAATCCTTTTGCAACCAGCTTGCTTTTATAGACATAGACATTCCCATCTTTGTCTTGTTTTCAATTTGAACAACCACTTGCATCCAATAGGGTTAACCCCATCAAGCGTGTCGACCTGTGGTCCAAACTTTATTCTCGGACATGGAGTCTAACTCGAATTTCATGGCCTCAAGCCATTTCTCGTAGTCTAGGCTCGCCAAAGCTTGTTTGTAAGTAGTAGGTTCCGAATTCTCCAAAATCATAATTTCGTAGTTTTCGCCATCAGAAATCAAACAACCTCTTGTTTGGAATCCTTTCTCTACTAGACCTACGCGGGGCCCGAGCATCAAGAGAAATGTTCTCTTCAACTACTTCTTGAAGATCTTCGCTTGAATTAGATTCAAGTGGGATGGTAGGAGGTTCACGCGTTGAATACGCCATCTCCCGAACTAGACTTTCGTCTTGTCGGGCCGCTCTCGACATGGTGTGAACCACGTCCAATTGTTGCTCATCTCGAATTTCTTCGAGAATTATTTTACTCCTACTTGTCTTTCTAGAAACAAATTCCTTTTCAAGAAAGACACCATCACGAGCAACAAACACTTTGTTCTCTTGACTGCTATAGAAGTAATAACCCCTCGTCTCTTTTAGATATCCCACAAAGAGACATTTATCGACTTGGGTGCAAGTTTGTCTCGAAAGTAAACGTTTTACATAGACCTCACATCCCCGCATCTTAAGAAAAGACAAGTTTGGAGTTTTTCCATTCCATAACACATATGGAGTCTTTTCCACAACCTTCGACGAGCTCCCGTTAAGTGTGTGTGCAAATGCTTTCGAGAGCATATCCCCAAAAAGAAATCTAAGATCGCCAAGACTCATCATTGATCGAACCATATCCAATAAGGTTCGATTCCTCCTTTCGTATACACCATTTAACTCGCGGTGTCCTTGGTGGAGTCAATTGTGAAAGAATTCCACAATCTTTCAAATGATCATCAAACTCTTGGCTCAAATACTCGCCACCACGATCGGATCGTCGTGGCTTTGATTGCCTTACCGAAGCCGATTTTGTACTTCATTCTCGGGAACTCTTTGAATTTATCAAAAGATTCCGACTTATGTTTCATTAAGTAGACATATCCATATTTACTCAAATCATCAGTGAAGGTAATGAAGTAATTAAACCCTCCCCTTGCCTTTGTGCTCATAGGACCACAAACATCTCGTATGTATGAAGCCCAAGAGATCGCCGGCCTTTTCACCTTTTCCGGCTTTACTATGACTTTGTCATTTTCCCCATCAAGCATGATTCACATACATCAAATGATTCAAAATCAAATGATGGAAGAATACCATCCCGTTGTAACTTTGGATGCGCTTTTGGTTTATATGACCCATTCGACAATGCCAAATGTAGGTTAGGTTTCAATCATTTGATTTTTGTTTCTCGCTATCTATGTTATAAACTTGTAATGACCTATCAAGCACATATAAGCCATTTATCAATTTAGCATCGGCATAGAACATATTATTGTAAGAAATGGAACAACATTTATTCTTAATTTCAAAACAAAACCCTTCGTAATCCAAAATGTAAAAATGTAAATTATGTTCTTAGTTATCGAAGGAACAAAATAACAATTATTTAATTCTAAAACAAAGCCGATGGCAAATACGGACTATAGCTTCCTATGGCAAGTGCAGCAACCCGTGCTCCATTTCCAACGCGAAGCTCTACCTCGCCTTTGCCGCCTCCTACTTCTTTTTAGTCCCCGCACATCATTAACTATGTGAGAACCACAAATGTATCCAATACCCATAAAGAAGTAGAAGTTAAATTGATTTCTATAACAAATATACCAAGTGGAAGCCCCGCACTTCTTTTCCTCCAAGTATAGAGGGCGCTCCTCTTCCAAAGTGTCCTATCTTATGACAATGGAAGCACTGCCTTCCGCGCCACCCTTGGCTTGGCGGTTGGCTTAGGTTTTTCAAAGCAATAACGGTAACTTGCTTCGCCTTTGTTCTTCTTTCCCCGCCCATTTCTTCTTAAAACCCTTTCCCTTCCGAACCATCGAACCTCTTTCTTTGGTTCTTTAGGGATATTCCTCTCAAGCATTGACCAACAACCCGTGCAACTCTTGCAAAGTCTTTTTAAGACTCATTCATGTTCAAGGTCATCCCGAACCGATTAAAGTTGTCAGCAATGAGTGGAGAATAGTGTCGAGGCCAACTCAACCCTATAAGGGAATCCAAGTCGTTCCATGTTTTCGAAAAGACCCATCATAGCGAAAACATGGGGGCCAACAACTGACCCGACTTCATGTGACATTCTAAGTATCTCCCTATTGGTCTCATACCGCTCAACTCGGGCTTCGGTTTGAAACATAGCCCGCAGCTCTTGCATGATGGTATAAGCATCCGGGTTTCGAACCTCTTTGGAGGTCCGCTCTATTGCCGCTATCATCAAGCAAGTGATCGGCATGCACCTATCATTGGCCCGCTTAGCACGACGTTTGTCGGCCCGCCGACTCATCAGCAATCACAGGAAGTGGGGTTTCTAAGACATCCTCTCGACCCTCTCCGACCTCAATACGAGTCTTAGGTTCTTTCCTGCGGTTGATGAAATTTTCACCATTCAACCTCGTCCTTTTCAAGGAATATTAATGGACGAATGTTGAAAACAAGAGTTGTTGTTGTTGTTAGACATAGTATCTACGTACGTAATAAAAGCAAAGTTCAATATTATGTTTATAAAAACAACCTAAAACATGCAAAGGTTTCTAGGTTGATCACCTATTCAATTTTAATGTCCCATTTGAATAAGTGAATACAAGATCCTATTAACATGCAACACTAAGCGACGGAGGCCTTATCTTAACGTTACATTCTCAAGGTAAGTAAACTCCTTTACTAATTATAACACTTTATAATTCTTGTTTAGATTGGTAAACATCGCATGCTTAACTATCTCTCGCTTCAAAACCCAAAACGCTTTTGATGATTTTGTTAAGGATAACCAAACTAAGTAGTAAAATTCGCAATTTTACCTTATCTCCCAAAATTAATGATAATACCTTGCGTAGGCATGACCTATTACTATTAATTAAGGGTTAATAAGCACTTTATGTTTGGAAAAGCTAACCTTAATATTTTGCGGGACCTAAGTTTATTATATTGTTATGAATTAGTGAACTCTAGCGCATTGATAACCAACATACAATAAACTTATAAGCATTTTGAATAATAATAAAATGCAAAAAATAAACATGATATAGTATGGCCCCTAATCCTAAGAACTAAGCATCATGGGCTCCTCCTTGGACTCTTCATGGATCTCCATCCATCTAAGCCATGGGCCTTCTCTTGATGGGCTCGTCTTTGGATTACATAAGTATCAAAATAATTTAAATAATATCTAAATAAAATAAATTACAAAAATACTTAACGATACGCTGATCGTATTTAAATTACAAGAATACATCACCAATACGCGGATCGTATTTTCTAACTTAAATTTGGGCCATACTAGTCATTCATAGCAATCATATCAAATATAAACCGCCACATCATAATATCACATATTTTTTTTTGGTAAGTAAGTAAGTTGTATTATAAACCAAAAAAATCTATACAACCTAAACCTCAAAAGAGGTTGAAACAAAATAGGCCAAAAAGGCCTAAAAACTACAAGTTAGTGAACCATTCACTATCTCTCGTTGCTCCATTTGGTAGATTTACGTAAATTTCCTCTAACTTTAACTATACATTTGATTTCCTTCACTAAGCTATCTACTCGTACACTTTCAAGTTCCAAGTATGCCTCATTCCTTGCTCTCCAAACATGGTATGTAGGAGCCGCTTAATTATATAGAGAATTTTCTTTCTCATACCGGTCCATCTTAATCTTCTTTTGATCCAATTCATCCATTGAGCTATACTTCTAGTTCTAAAATCAACTCCCACCCAAAGGAAGCAACTCACTTAGAAGCCGCCGACCGAATGTGCAATCAAAAATAAATGCCGGTGTGTTTCACTCTGAAGACCACAAAGACAGCACTTGTCATCTACACTGATGTTGTACTGAAAAAGCTTGGTCTTAGTTCTCGATCTTCCTTGAATACAAAGCCATGTGAGGAACTTATGTTTTGGAATAGTCATTCTATTCCTTATAGCTGTATCCCGGTGGAACTCAAGGAATGTCATTAAGAAGTGTCCGATAGGCTGCTTTTAATGGAATAGTGAGATGAGTGGCTCCAGCTTCCGCATTCCCAATTGTTGCACCCGATTTTTCACTTTGCAAATGTATTTTAACACCCAACTAGAATTAGTGGAAGCCTGAAAGTCCCACCAATTTCCAGCTTTGATGTAAATGGCATGGATCCATTTGACCCATAAATCATCCTTCGGCTTCCAATATGCCAAACAAGCTTGCCAACAATGCAACATTCCATTTACCAATGTCTCCGAACCCCGCACCTCCACTTTTTTAGAGTACACACACTCGGACCATTTAATGTAGCCGCCTTTATCACCCATTGCACTTCCATCCACGGGAAGTTTCGCAGATGGCATTAATCCTCTGAATAACTGAGCATGGAAGTATAAAAATCTGAGCCCAGTAGCTATGAATGCTAATGAGAACAGAGTTAATAAGTTGTGATCTTCCAGTAAATGATAAATTTCTGGTGCACCAAGTTATAATTCTCGCAATCATTCTTTCAACCAAAGATTTCACAATCAGCAGCCTTGTAATTTTTTCAACTTATTGGGATACCAAGGTATCTCGAAAGGGAGTTCCTCCTTTTGGAAACCGGAGAATTGAGCTATTCTCGTTACTTCATCATCGCCCATGGCTGTGCAATAAATGGCAGATTTACCGTTGTTGACTTTCAAACCACAAGATTCAAGCAAACAACTTAATGCCTCAAGTAAAGAGGTAAGCCGACTTAGCTTCTCCCGTGCGTAAGAGAAGTAAATCGTCTACAAAGCATAAGTGATTCATCTTCAAGGTAGAACAACCAAGTAAAATAGTGGAATTCATGAATATCACCTATGTAAGTAAGGATCCTAGTAAGGTAATCCATACAGAGCAAAATGAGAGGGGACATGGGATCTCCCTCGTCTCACTCCTCTCTTTGCTTCAAAAACCTCTCGTGTTGCCATTTATGAGCAAAGTGAATCTGGGAGTTGTTATACAAGCCATAACACACTTAATAAAGTGGCTAGGAAAGTTTAAAGCTTGTAAAAGCTCATGAATAAACTCCCACTCCAAAGAATCGTAGGCTTTTCTCGAGGTCTACTTTCATAAGTAGGCCTTTTACTCCGATTCCTACTTTTACCAAATCTTTTAACAAGATCTTGGCAAAGTAGAATATTACTAATGATGCTTCTCCCACTAATGAATGCACTTGTGTTTGAGACACAATGTCGTGGAGCACTCGTTCAATCTTGTGTAAATCGAGTTTGGTAATGGCTTTGTATATACCGTAACAACATGTAATTGGTCCGTAATCACCTACTGCCGAAGGGCTCTTGATTTTAGGAATTAATGTAATCATAGTTACATTAATTTCCTTTAACAATCCGCCACAACTAAAGAAGTCTTGGATGACATTCACCACATCCTCGCCCCCACAATGTTCCACTTTCTTCAAGAATCATGGGCAATGATCATAATCCCCTTCAGGGGGTATATGATAACTCGGCCATGGACCATTCATCAATCCATTCAGCTGTTCCTAGCATTCTCGTCAAGCTTTGCGTAACACTCTAGTTATCCCTTCTGTTTGTTATTCCATGTATAGAACTCGCCTCGAAGATTTCAACTCGGTTAGTTTACAATGATTCATGCAATCCCGCATATCAATGAGCTCTCTAAGTCTAACCGGTTGACCAATTCCTCTCCTCCATATTCATAATGGCATTAAAATCTTCCTAAGATAATCCATGGAACATCATGGATATTAAAGTTTTTCAAGTCCCCGCCACATACTCTCTCTTCCTTGTTTGTCATTTAATCCATAACAAAAGGAGCAAAAAAAAACTTCTTCCCTCCATTTACTATCTGGATCTCGCATGAATGATTTGACTAGAACAAAACAAGATATTTACATTCATTGCAAAAGGTAACCACCCCAAAATGATTCGCCATTAGCATGCCACATGTTGTTAGTGGTAATACACCGCCCGGAAAAACAAGAAGGTAAAAGTCTCCCGTGATCAGAGCTTTAACCTTAGTCTCTAGGAAACTAAACAACCTAATATTATGAGAAATAAGAAAATTTCTCACCTCAAATTGTTTCTTTTTGCTGTTTAGTCCCCTAACATTCCATGAAAGGATATTATCCATTCATGGTAGGAGGCTCCCCCTCCTCACCATGAATTTCCATTTCATGAACCTTTTCACCAATCTCCTTCTCATGTGTTGTTTCTTCCTCATCTTGCAGAGCATCAAAAGCATTCCCTACAACATAGATGGGCCTGCCACCTTTTGAAACCCATCTGCATCTATTTGTTTCTTCTTTTTGGGCACCCATTTCTTCTGTGCTTGAATCATTTGTTTCTTCTATTTGCAGTCTAACACATTATATCCTATCCCACCTTCTGAGTCATAATGTTGCCCTTTTCATTCTCAAATTCTATCTCGCTTTAGTTGTAACACCCGACTCTTCCTCGAGTCGAGTATATCGTCACCAATGTGCATCTCAGACCAATAACCGTCCTCAATAACCAACACAAGTTCTTTCCGGCACATTTTGTCCTCACTCATGCGCACCCCGAGAAACTTCCCTCAGAGGTCACCCATCTCGGACTACTCCTGCCCAAGCACGCTTAACTGTGGAGTAACTAAGGAAATGAGCTCCCGAAAGAAAGATGCATCTTGCTGGAATGAGTAGCCCGCAAATCCCTTTAAAGCAATCATGAAGGGTATTACATACACCCCACTTCGAGAACAAAGAACGCCCCTCGTTGCGCCCGAGGACTCCACATATTCCGGGATACTACTCGTGGGTCGCCCTCACTGAAGACTCGATTGTCTGAGACTCCAGATATTCGGCCCGACGACCTCCGGGTCGCTCCTTACGACAATGCAGCCCCTGCATCCTCCCCCACTAGGCGCCCGAGGACTCCTAATATTCGCCCGACGCCTTAGGGTCGCCCCCAACACGCGGTCGTTAGGTTGCTCCGATACCATTTGTAACACCCCGACTCTTCCGAGTCGAGTATATCGTCACCAATGCGCATCCAAATGGCCAACAATCGTCCTCACAACCAACACAAGTTCTTCCTAAGCACATTTTGTCCTCACTCATGCGCACCCCGAGAAATCTTCCCAGAGGTCACTCTATCTCTCGGACTACTCCTGCCCAAGCACGCTTAACCGTGGAGTAACTAAGGAAATGAGCTCCCTAAAAGAAAGATGCATCTTGTTGGAATGAGTAGCCCGGCTAAATCCCTTTAAAGCAATCATGAGGGGTATTACACCCGGTAATTCTTGGTTCAAAGTTGCTTCTACCATGATTCTAGCATACAAACAACCCTGTCTTTATTGCTAGTAGATGAGTCTAATTTCAAAGGTTTCCCTATGGCTGCAACCAACTTGAACAAACACCGCTCCCAAGATTTGAGATCCGCCTCCAGGTAGTTGGAGCAAAATTGGAATGGTTTTTAACTCCTCTTGTTCATGTCCATATCGTGGTGCCATTTCTTGATAATCAATGGCTCGCGATCAAAAAATTGAAAAATCATTCAAGATATCATCCCTAGATTCCACATTAATGAATCGCACAATGAATACTCCTTGTAGAAACCGCCACAATTTTATCAACCCCTTTCTTTCCCCAAATTCTACGTAGGTATCCTTCCATTACAGAAATGGAGGATCGCACCCAAAGACATAACATATTACGTATGACTCCCAATAGCTAATTTCATCTTGCACATCTTCAATGTCAATTTTAATGGTTGATTTTGCAGGTGATTGCGTCTTCAACTTTCTCAAATTCAAGAAGTAATCGACGTTAGATCGAGGAATACCTTATTCAATGGATTCCAATCTACTTTGCATCTTCTTCATGATTGTCAACCGCCCGATAATTGTGCCCTTATCCCTTTGCCGCTGCCGGCACTGATCCAATGAACTTCTTCGTGAAATTGGTTCATCAAATGCAGGGTTTCAATCGAAAGAGCTTCAACTCCATGAAGTTCGCAAGAATCGATTTCGAGTTCCGACCACAAATTGGCCCCACGTGACCTTTCCTCTTCTCTTTTAGTGTTACTTTTAGCACGAGACTTCTTCGATTTTGCCTTCGATCTTCCCGCCATGGCGACTTTGCATGTTAAGAAAAGTGGTCTTCTTAACGTGCGCCGAGAGAAAATAGGCACGAAGAAGTTTACAAGCATTCGTTATTGTAATTAACTAATATCACATATTATTCTTGTCATCAATCAAAATATCAAATATTCTTAATTAAAGGAAGAGGATAATATATTTAAGTAATTCCTAACCACCTAAAGATTCTATCCTAAAAATCTAGCCTACTAATTTTAAATAGATTAAAGAATAAAATTATGGAATTAATTTATGACCCCGCCAAAAATTAACAAAATTAACTTAATTGGAATTTACTTAATTATCTCAAAAACCGTTTTTACAAAATTTCAAAAAAAAAACAAAATCCGTTCAAGATTCACGCCGCACTCACGCCGCACTGATCTCGTTAACAAAATTTAAAACAAATTTTTTTTGAAAATAAGGCCGGGAGGCCACGACCGTCTACCAAAGAAGCAAGGCCGCCGCCCCTTTTCAAACGCTCGCATCGTGTAACTCCGGCAGCTTCCCCCACAACAAGCGGGCCTCCACCGAACTCGCCGGCAACCACACGCGAACCGACGCCGTTAGTGATTCCCTGCCGCCGCGCCGGCAAGATGCCGCGCAAGCGAACGTCGAAGGCCGCACGCGCGTCGCCGCTGGGCCGCCACTCCTCGCGACTTCCGTGGCGAGACACGTGAGGCAGCGCACCGCCCGTGGCCGCTCCTCTTCTCCTCCTCCCTTAATTTTTTTTTTATTTGGACGAAATTAAAATTACATCATTTTCCAAAATTAATTTTGTGATTTTAATTAAATTAAACATAACCTCTTTATGCCTAATTCGTAAAATTAAATTAAAATCTCCATTTTAATTAATTTTTAGGTTATTCACATAAATTAATCTCTAATTCATATAAAACTCTTTTCACATGAATTAATTTTCATACATAAACAAATTTAAACATGAAAATCGACATTAATAATATGAACTTAATATTCGAAATTTAGAGATCTAAAAATCGAATTTAAATTTCAAAATTAGGGTCAATTTTCGGCCACTTTATATTGAAAAATTAAGCAATTAAATCTACATTTAATCAATTTCAATTATTTATTCAATCCATAATTCGGCTTCCTCCCCTTAATCAAATTAAAATTAGCCATGAACACATCAAAATAGACCTAATTATTATGACCAAAAACTATATGCAAGATGCTAAAACCGATACCACCGTAGGATTATAAGTACTCTAAGCGTTTAATTTCATGAATCATATTCATAAGCACTTAAAACAGATCTCATGCTATATATTCAGGATCACATAATAGTTAAGAATTAACTCGACGCGTGATTTCCACAAAGCTCTTCGAGATCCGAGATAGCACCGTAATCGAGATTCCTCTACTAGGTCCACGAATCCAAATCAATGCTCCACCAATGCTAGTTGGAAGGAAAAGGGACTCTTCTATTTCTGGAGCTAGATACGTAGCTTGGTAGAGAGAGAAAAGAGGAGAGAGAAAATAATGAGAGAATAAACTCCACTACTTTATTTTCTCACCCCACACCCAATTATAGGAACAAACTAGGTTAGGAGTCCTCTCCTTTTCTTTTCTCCTTGGTCGGCCACCCCTAGAGTCCTTCATGGGCTCTAGGTCATTCTTTATTGATCCAGATTGTGTAAGTGTGACCTTGTAGGGATCCATCTAATTGACTTCGGGTTTATTATTTACTAAACCCGGAGTTCCTATAGCATCCTCTAGCAAGACGTATGGACGACCCAATTTAATGAATTTATTATCTCCATAATATGATCCACGTTATATTTAGTAATTGCATTTGAGTCAAGGGACACAATTCCTTCATGGTGATGTAATTAGAGTTTCCGGTAAAGGTAAAGGTCATAAGAAGCACTATATATAGAGATTTCGACTTGATGGTAATTGTATCGAGCTTGTAAGTTTTCCTTCCGACTCCCTTTCTTTCATTCTACCTTTTCTTTGATGTACGTCGTGGAATTTCTGCTACCAATTGCAAAATTGTTTGAATTTCAGGATTTTAGGTTAGGTCCTTTCGTCTTTGTGAATTTTCTTATTAATGAAACCACTTTTGTGAATTGTTTGATCCTATTAACTTTCTAGGAGTCTAATTCATAGATTTATGGTCCATTCTTCATTTTATTCTACCTCTACTTCCAAGTGTTGCTTTCCATAGAAACACAAAGAACTATGGCCCCATTTCTAGAAGTCTCGATTCAGTATGCCGAGTAATGATCTCATGTGCTGACTCCGCATTAAGTGGAGTCAAATGTGTTAGGATATTATCTCGTACGTATAACCCCGACTTATAGGCATTTTTCCAATATACCCTCCATTGGGCATGTGCCCGTCTCCGACAACCCCGAACTTGATTTTTGTCATTAAACCTGACGGAATTTATCACGCCGTTAACTAGACCCTAACCGGGTTTGACTTTTGCTAAATTCATCCCTTTCTCTCTCTTGTTCTTCCTCTCTCTCTCTTACTCTTCATCTCTTCTAGATCAATCCACTAGAAACACACTTAGCCATCTTCAAATGTAACAAAGAAAACTCGATAAAATTTTAAAAATATTTTAGCAAAGAAATATTGGTCACTTCAATACACAAACAAAGAAATCCTACGCTACTTATTTAGAGCTTAAACTATGAAACCCTAAAGTAGAAGTATCTACTATGTATGAGCAATTAGACAATAAACATGATGCGGTGCCTCAAATAAATATGATTGGCAATTACAATTGCCTTCAGGTCCTGATGGAGTTCTTACTAGATATTCCCACTTTGTTACCGCCCGCTTCTTCCCAAAATGGTTATGCCGATGGAGTCACATGATAAGTCGCTGTTCCAAAGCTAAAAACCCATCATTTTTAAGAGCAACTACATTGAAAGCCCCCGAGACTTTGTTGCTCGATAAATATGAGAGGGTCTTGCCCGCAACTACATGACTAAGAGCGCCGCCTTCTTTGCGCGTGATCATGCACTCTACTAACAATTACTACTATCTACAACAAGGACGACAAGACCGTTTGGTTGCACCACCACTACGGATAATTCGATTCGATTCGCGATTCGACCCGAATTTGAATTCGGGCGTTGTCCGCACCACCACTTGAAGGCGATGAACCACCAACTATCCG
>CANSZD010002908.1:0-100325 GCA_947648045.1 Beta corolliflora
GGACGCCATTTGGTGTATGGTGTTCCCATTCACTTTGACCAGGATTACCCAGACGTGGTTTAAGAGTATTAAGGCTGGTAACGTTTCTAGTTTTTCTCAGCTTTCATCTATGTTCAGCACTCATTTTGTAAGCAACAGGCACCGTGAGCGCACGACTGGTGAGTTGTCATCTATCAAGCAAATTGAGATTGGAAGTCTGCGAGATTTCATTGGACGTTTCAATGCTAAGGCGGTCACCATTCCTCGTCTGCAACAGGATGTGGCCGTTCTAGCTCTGATGACCGGACTGAGAGAGGAGTCCGCGTTTAGAAGTTACCTGGGCCGCAAGACCTTCACGTCTCTAGGGCCAGTTCTTGTAAAAGCAAATGATTTCATCAGAGGTGAAGAGTTTGATAAGGCCACAAGTAGCCAGAGTCGCGAGCCTGAGAAAAAGAAGGATGAGAAGCAGAAGAAAAGGGCCGCGAGAATGATCATGACCGATATGAAAAAAGCAATATCCAATGTGGTCAAGAAGGGAAGTGATCGCGAGAAAAATGACCGTGAGAGCTCTGAACGCAAAGATAAGTTTGACGCGTATACACAGCTCACGACCTCTAGAGCTCAGATATACATAATGAACAAGGACATCGACAAATGGCAATGTCCAAAGCAAATGTTTCATAAAAACCGCCACAAGAGCAAGTGGTGTGACTTTCATGGTGATCACGGTCACACTACCGAGAACTGCAGTGATTTAAAGGATAACCTGGAAGATCTGATAAGACGGGGTTACTTCACTCAGTACAAGGCCTAGTCAAAGGATGGGGATGTGATAAAGCCTTGCAACCAGAATGTGCAATCGCGGATTGCAGAAATCCATGTCATAAGCAGCGGTCCGATTCATGGAGGTAGCGTGAACGGGGAAAAAGTAAGCCTAAAGGAGTTCCAGCATCAAGTCAACTTTAATGAAAGTATGCAGTGGAGGAAGGCGCCAGTGATGCCAACTATGTCTTTCATAGTGGAAGACGCCAAGCATGTTGTCTACCCACATGATGACCCTCTGGTGGTCACCCTGAAAGTATCAAACTATTTAAATCATAGAATTCTTGTAGACGGAGGAAGTTCTGCAACCATTCTTTATTTCTCAACCTTTGAGAAGCTGATGATTAGCCGGGAACATTTGAAGCTTGTTCGCTACCCGGTGATGGGAGCGTCGGTGATTCCCGAAGGTCTGATAACACTGCCGGTCAAGGTTATAGAAGATGAAGACACCAGAGATATGATGGCGGAATTTTTGGTAGTTGGCGGGCCAGGAGCTTATAACGCTATCGTTGGACGCACATTCATTGATGACGTCCAGGGAGTGGTGTCTACCTATCATTTGACAATGCTGTATGTATCTAATCTTGGGACGACGAGATGGCAAAATCATGTTATCTTACAGCTTTAAAGCAGCCAGCAAGAAGGATCCCGGTAGAAGACTTGAATCCGCCAACTCGGAAACAGAGACGACCTCAGACGAAAGCTTTGGCAAATGAAGAAGAATCCGAGAAGGGGGATGAAAAGATGATGGAAGTATCCATGGAAGAGCTGGAGTCTAGGCCTGATGATGCGCCAAGACCCAAGCCTGATGGGGAAACAAAGCAGGAGATACTAGCTGAAGATCCGACAAGGACAGTTGCTGTCGGAACGGACATGGACCCAAAGGTCAGAGTCAACCTGGTGACTCTCCTACGAGAAAACGCTGATGTCTTCACGTTCTCGGCGGATGAGATACCGGGAATAGACCCGACCGTGATGGTACATCGTCTGAATGTTGACAGCACAGCCCGTCCTGTTAAGCAAAAGAAGCAAAATTTTTTAATTGAGAAAAACAAGGCCATCAAGGAAGAAGTAGATAAACTGTTGACAGTTTCATTGAGCCGTGTGATTATCTAGAATGGTTGGCCAATGTGGTCATGGTGAAAAAGTCTAACGACCAATGGAGGATGTGCGTAGATTTCACAGATCTAAATAGAGCTTGCCCAAAAGACTGCTATCCACTACCAAGAATAGACCAGTTAGTAGACTCTACTAGCGGTCATGCATTGCTGAGCTTTATGGATGCATTCTCGGGCAATCATCAGATCAGCTTGTTGGAGGCCGACAGGAAGAAGGCAGTGTTCATCACGGACTGTGGTGTGTACAATTACAAGGTAATGTCGTTTGGGCTCCGTAATGTAGGAGCGACATACCAAAAGCTGGTCGACAAAGTATTCGCGGATCAGAGGGGGAGGAACATAGAAGTATATGTTGACGACTCCATTGTCAAGAGCAAAACTTACCGTGAACACTCAGACAACCTTGAAGATATTTTCAGAACATTAAGAAAATACAAGATGAAGCTCAACCCAAGGAAATGTGTCTTTGGGGTAAGAACATTGAAGTTTTTGGGCTTCATGGTAAGCAAGAGAGGGATTAAAGCGAATCCAGAAAAAGTTCAAGCCATCCTGGATCTACCTGAGCCAAAAAGCATCAAAGATATCCAAAGGCTGACAGGAAGAATGACGACCCTCACTCGATTCATCTCAAAATCAGTAGACAAGGCTTTGCCTTTCTTTGCACTGCTAAGGGGAAATAAGAAGTTCGAGTGGGGAGAGGAGTAAAGCAAAGCATTCCTGGCAATCAAAGAGCATTTGAAGAGCTTACCCACCAATACAAGGCCCGAGACTGAAGACACGCTGCAACTGTATATCTCGGCCTCGTCCAAAACGGTCGCGGCCGTTTTATTGGTGGAAAAAGAGAAGAGGCAGCAGCCAATATACTTTATCAACCACATCCTTAACGATCCAGAGAGCCGTTATCAGTTGGTTGAAAAGATGGCACTAGCTGTAATAATTGTCGCGAGGAAGCTTAGACCATATTTCCACTGTCATCCCATTCAAGTTCTAACCAATCAGCCGTTAGAAAAAGCTCTACAGAAGATGGAAAGTTCTGGCCGTTTACTGAAATGGGTCGTTGAGTTATCATAGTACGACAAACAGTACAAGCCCAGGACCGCAATCAAGGCACATGCCCTGTCATATTTCATTGTGGAAGCTTCGTACAAAGAGGAAGAGGTGAAGGAAAAAGAGACATGGCTGCTGGAAGTTGATAGATCCTCCATTGTTAGCGGATCCGGAGCTGGGATAGTAATGACTAGCCCAGAGGGGAATTCATACGAATACGCCATCAAATTCGCCTTCCCGACGTCAAACAATGAAGCTGGGTATGAAGCAGCCATTACCGGCCTTAGAATGTGTCTGGCGGCAGGTGCAAAAATTGTGTTTTTAAAATTAGACTCACAGTTTGTTAGCGGGCAGCTAAAGGGATAATTTGAAGTCAGGGAGACCAACATGCAGAAGTACATGGAAAAGACCAAGGAAATGATTGATCAATTGAATCATTTTGAAATTCAAGCAATACCTAGGGCCGAGAACACTAAAGCGGACGCACTGTCCAAATTGGCAAGCTCTGACTCGTTGAGGATCGAGAGGACCGTCACAGTAGATGTCCTAAAAGAAAAAAGCATCACGGAACAGATTGTAACCGTTAACAGCATAAACCAGCAAGGAGAATGGTTTAGTGAGTTGGTGGCGTATAAGTTGACAGGGATGCCCCCTAATGATCCCTCGTCCGCCAAAAACCTTAAGCGACAAGCAAATTGGTATATCATATACCAAGATGAGCTATACAAGAAGTCATTTCGCTTGCCATTGCTAAAATGTGCAACCGCATGGGAATTCGCGAAGATTCTTGAAGAAATACACGAGGGTATTTGCGGCAATCACATTGGCGCCAAAGCTTTAGCACTAAAAGCGTTGAGAGCTGGGTTTCATTGGTTGAGCATGCTGGCGGATGCACAGGGCTATGTCAAGAAATGTGATAAGTGCCAAAGGTATGCTCCCGTCATCAACAGGCCTGCCAATGACTTGCAACCTATCCTATGCCCGATTCCGTTTGCTTACTGGGGGATGGACATCCTAGGACCGTTCACCACAGCGACAGGAGGTAGGAGATTCCTAATAGTGGGAATTGACTACTTCACAAAGTGGATAGAGGCATAACCGACAGCTAGGATAAAGGCAAATCAAGTCAAGAAGTTCATCTGGCAGAATATTATGACAAGATTTGGGATTCCCATGGCTATCGTCTTTGACCATGGCGTCCAATTTGATTGCCATCCCATACAAGCCTTCTTGACGGACTTTCACGTGAAGTTTGCCTACTCAGCGTCTGCCACCCTCAGAGCAACGGACAAGCAGAAGCAGCGAACAAGCAAATCTTGAATGCCCTAAAGAAAAAGCTATATGAGTTTAAAGGAGGTTGGGCCGATATGGTACCAGCCGTGCTATGGGCAAATAGAACAACAGAAAAGGAAGCAACGGGAGAAAGCCCTTTCAAGCTGGCCTTTGGTGCAGAAGCAGTGTTGCAGTTAGAGGTGGGTTTGCCCTCTTATCGAATCAAGCACCAAGACCTTGAGAGGAATGATCAGGCACTCAGGGAAAATCTAGACTTCCTACCAGAAACAAGGCTGATGGCGGAATTGAAAGTGGTTGCTTACAAAGATAGAATCAGTAAGGCTTACAACAGTAAAGTCTTAGAAAGGCCGTTAGATGTTGGCGACCTAGTCCTTTGCAGAACAGCGGCCACTGGCAAGGCGCATACTGAAGGAAGGCTGACTGCTAGCTGGGAAGGTCCCTACATCATTGCCAAGAAGCTTGCTCCCGGTTCTTTCATTCTAAAGGACATGGATGACAAGGAACTTAAAAATTGTTGGAATGCTAACGTCTTAAAGAAGTATTATGTCAGATTTGAAGGATGTAACAGGCCAAGAGCCACTTTTTATAATATAAATAATACAAACTTCTGTTAGCGTTTCATGATTCGTTTTGTTATTTTTATATGTCTTGACGGACCATATGACAGGTCAACAAATTAAATAATAACGGCCACATAACAGGCATAAACGTTAGAAAAGTCATATAATAGGCTACGTGCGCTAACGGTCATATAACGAACCAAGCACAAATCAAAGCCTTATGATGACAGGCGCAAGTGCGTTAACGGTCATATAACAGACCTAGCACAAATTAAAGCCATATGACAGGCTTAAGTGCGTTAACGGTCATATAACAGACCTAGCACAAATCAAAGCGATATGACAGGCTCAATTGCATTCGCGGTCATATAAAAGACCAAGCACAAATCAAAGCAAAATAATATATTAAACGTGTTAATGGCCATGTAACGATCATACACAAAGATAAAGATTAAAGCCTTAGCGTAACAAGATATAACCAAAACCGTAAAAGTACTTTTCCATAAATTAAAAGCTACCAGCTTGGCGGCCAACTACAGTATAAAAAAGATGGCGGCTAATAAAAAAGCTTTCAGTTGGAATAAAGTACATGCAATTCAACACATAAATTCATTATTTACAAGACGCCAACACGGGCCAAATTCAGTGTTAAACTAAAATATTCAAAGATTACAAATCATAAAATGTTAGAACAGGAGAAGCTAATATATGGCGGTCAAAAAATTCAAGAGGAGGGGATTTTCTGATCCGCTTGCTCTGAAATATCCCGAGGATTCGCGTCAGCAATGACATCCTCGTCAGCAAACTTCGGGTCCCCCTTGATGGGTGTAAGATGCTGGCCGTCAGCATGAGCGTCCTCAATAACGTTCCAGTCAAAGCCTGGAACTGTCTTGCAAATGCATCTCATGGCGGCAGCCCATCCACCATCATACCCCTTGTGGAGGGCCGCCACATATTCTTCAAAATTTTTGAATTCGGCAACAGCCTTGGCGGCCCTCCTGGTTTCAGCTTCAGCCGCGGCGTCCAGCACGGCAATCTCCTTCTCATAATTGGTGAGCTCCAGAGCCTTAGTCAATGCATCAACATTGGCCTCGATCTCTTCCAGCAAGGCAGCTCGCGCCCTCAAGATCATCAGTTCATCCTCCAATTGCTGCAGGGCCGCGGTCTTGGCCGCCAACTTCTCTTCCGACTCCTTCAGCAGGTCCTGGCAAGTCTCAAGCAACTGCTTGTAGCTATCCGCCAACTTCTGGTATTCAACGTACTGCTCAATCAACTCCAGAGCAGCATTGTTGGCCTGCAAAAAGAAAGGACGCATAAAAAAAAAAGTTATGTAAAATGAAATGAAAGGTAAAGCATAAATAACTAAGTATGGAAACATACCACAAGCTGGTCGTGAGCCAGCGTAGCAGCATGAGTCATCAAGGACCCTGTCGGCCTGTCCAGGGGCAGCTGCATGCCCTTCAAGATCCGGTAAACAAGAACGCCACCGTTTTCAGGATGTCAGGATACAGCGATTCATCCTCCCTGACGTCCTATTCAGGTTGATAAATCTTGTCGGGGACAACAGGCCGGCGAGCAAAAGAGGCCGCCTTGGTCGCTTATCGGCACCTCTTTCTTCGCAATCCACTCACCAAATAGAGAAAAAATGACGGGAGATAAGTTTGATAGAAAACTTAGAGATGTGATCATCTCCCGGATCTTCTGGCGGATGGTGGAATAAGAGCATGACAGCCAAGTAGCGTCGCTCTGATGACCAGGGCCCGTGGTCGCTACCACAACATGCCCATGGCTCTCTGAAGGAGCATACACGTCCATATCTTCCTCTCGGACTATTTCATGAGTGAGGACGGAAACAGCAAGGTTCGTCAGGGCCTGTCTCTTGTTGGCAGACGTATCTGCCACAGCCTGTTCACGCGGCCGCCTCCTAGTTCCACTACCCCTTACAACAGGCCGAGAGGTGGAAGAACTGATTGGGCAGCAGGAGTGGGAACGCCGCCAGAAACGGCGACCGCATTAGAGGCTCCCCGACCAAGAGTATGACCAACAATCACGCCACCGCGACCACGACAGATATTCTGGGGGCCGTTACAGTTTCCACCCGGCGGCAGTTAGTGATGCCGTGCATTGTCTCGTATTCTTCGGTGGGAGCGGGCTGCAGATTTGTTAACGGCTGAAGATTCTCGTTGACACAAAGAGCGTCGAGATCAAGATAGTCAAAGCCTATAAACGGCAAGAAAACGGTTAAAAAATGATCAGACGGACCAGTTCAATAACAACACTTACCATTCTCATGGGTGTGGCAAAGTAGCATGGCCGACAAAGGCTGGTTCCCGAGAATGTATTTGGTGTGAGGAAGCCAATGCTTTTGCTCCTTAACCTTGACCTCTCTCCTGTCCTCATAAGTAACTATATAATCTTCGGTGTCAAAATAATCGAAGGTCGTTAGTTCTTCCCCGGTTAACGGAACCTGGGGTAAATGCTCCATGTGAGGACGGGGTTAAGTGAAGAGACGGCACACGGGGTAGTCGTCAGGTACTTGGAACCAAAAGAAGGCATCCTGCCAACCCTTCAAACTGGTCACCTTAAGCGAAATAGTCATTTTCTTGTCGGCAGAAAATAACCACCACCAGTCCGCTTGCCCAAAAGACCCAATATTCTTCAGCCAATAAAGATGCCGCAACAAGTTCAACGTTTGCGGAAAATCCAAAAACCGAACGGTCCAAATGTACGCAATCAAATTACGGACCGCCAAGGGAGTGAGTTGGGCCAGGCATACGTTTTTAGCTTTCAAAATTTTCACCAGGAAAGAATCCAAAGGAAAGCGAAGCCCAAACTCAAAATGATGAGTATAAACGGCCACGTGACCGGGAGGACACTCCGTCACAATGGCCCCCTCTGGCGGAACTATTAACCGATAACCCTCAGGAAAATCATATGAATCCCGAGCAACTTTGGGATACCCAATACTGATGGCGTCTAGACGTCAAAGCTCATCAATCTCCACACTAAGAGGACCGGTACTAAACTCCTCAGGCAGCTAAAGGGCGTCGGAACCAGGTCCAACAGCAACCTCTTCCTCAGCAATGTCCTCCTCCATCTCATTGAAGTTCTCGACCCTCCTCTCAGGAGCCAATCACATGTTCCGACAAAGGCACACTGGTGCCGATGTTCGTGGCCATATTATCAGTTGCGTCTTCAGTAACGCGAGCGATGGGACTGGCAGGAGCGGATCGACGCTGGTAAACGGACTCTTGATTGGCCATGTCGGTCGCAATAGAGTCACTATCGTAACCTAAATCAATGATAGGCGGATTAGGGACCACAGATTCGTGTAAACGGTCATAAAAGTCAGCAGTCACTTCAATCCCAGCATCCGCCATACTATTTAAACAGGCATGCTCACTTAGAGGGGCTACATCAAGGTCGGGAATAGCATCGGCTGGAGGATGCCTAAGGGACCGTCTAGCAAGGATTTGATGTCTAAGTTCCCTAAGCATCTGCCTATCACCGCTTTCCCTAGCGGACAGGTATCTCCTAGTCAAGTTATTCTCCTCATGGTCGTTAAGGAACATGGATCTGAGTTCTTTTTCTCTCTCGGACGTGAGGGGTATGTCCTCTAACAGCCTAGTCCTCCCCACAGGGCTAGAATATGAAGAAGGACTATTATCGGCGGGGGGGGAAGGTTCACTTTCGGTCATAAACACATCACTAGGGGTGTTCTGGCTATCAGACTGATCCGACATAAGGAAAACGCAAAGAAACTTAAGGAAAAATGGAGAAGAATTGAGGAAATTCCTGGAAACGAAAAGTCGCCGGGAAAAGCGAGAAAACAAAGAGCAGTCTTCGGAAAAAGCGAGAAAGCAAAAACGATCGCCGAAAATGAGCGAGCAAAGCTTTCAAAGGCAAGAAAATGTAGAAAAGCTTCAAGCTTGACCCAGAAAAACGTCGGCGAAGCACGAACCTTCAAACCCAGAAAAAACCCAGAAAAAGTTCGTCAAGAAAAGACGAAATTCTTAGCACAACATAACCGGAAAGTAAAAACTAGAAGATTTGGTAACTTTTTGGAGTAATTTGAGTGCAAAAAGTTCGACTATGGAGGTTTGTCAGAGAAAACTAGAGAAGAAGAAAGGAAAGTTTGAGAGTATGATAAAGGATCCAGAAAAAAGACAATTGTTCCCATATATATGAGGTGAGCGAACGGCTGAGATTAAAAAAGTCCCAACTTCCTTTCAGATTTCTGCTAAGTGTCAAAGCGCAGTTAAACCCTAATAAAGTAATGGGCGGGATTTTCGAAAAAGTAATCATTAACTTTTCAAAATTCTTAAACTCCCTGCAACGACACGTAGCATGCAACCAATCAACTTCTCCGAAAAATTGAATACGACAACACTGGCTCGCGTCCTCCGACAACATCCTTAGCGGTCAAGACCCCAAATGATGCTGGGGGGCTAGTTGTATGGGTATCACCCAAGTACGTTAGTGGACATCTATGAGGAGTCTGCGAACACTATGAAGGATGCGAACGTGCAAACGTCGCCTACAGCTCTAACAAGTCAGTTCAGTAAAGTGGCCCGACAACGTTGGAGGTCGTATAGCAAGAAAAAATAGGGGAATCTTCCCTTCTGTCAGGCGCACCACAGCCGTACACGTGTAAAAGGATTACGCACCCTGTCAGAGGAATAGTACTTCTATAAATACCCCAGTAGTACTATTCTGCAGGTACATTCTCTACACTCACAATTCTTATCTCTCTCTACTTTCTCTCTCTAAATCCAATTTGGACACGTGCTGACTTGAGCGTCGGAGGGGGTTTCCTCGCATCCCCCCCGGCCGAGGGTAGTTTACGTTGCTCCCTGTGCAGTTATTCACCAGCGGACGCCAACTCTGATCTTTGGCAGACTCTTCTCAAGATCGCCAAACGTCCACTTTTTATGTTTGTACTGCATCAGTTATTTTCAGTGAAGGCATGGTGCTCAGACTCAAGACTCAAAAGACTCTGATTGTTGACATTGCATAATAGAATAAACTTTAGATAGTTTTCCAAATGTATACATGATACATGATATCTAAGGGAGAACGCCTGCTACATTATTCAAAGGGCTAATAGTAATGGAATCCTATTACGTGTGGACCTTTTCGGCTGGAATCTTCTTCCACAATTGCTTTGCTTAATTTTATATCATTTTGTTTCTTAGCTGATTTCTGCTTTTATTTCTTTCTGTCATTTCGCTTCTAGGGTGAGAAATTGCAGTCTATAAAATGGTTGCCTTATCAGTCTACTTTCTAGGACATGGTTTATCAGTCTCGACCTCAAAAACTGTTGGTTAGTCTTATAAGTAGTTTGTGCTTAGTGTGTAAGCCTCCAATGTTCATTGGTTGCTTGATAGTTCCTTGTTTAAGGCCATGGATCGAGGATATATATTTTAGTGGACATATTACTTCTATATAATTCTAGCCTTCTTTCAAGTAAACCGCATTTTTTAAATCAAGTAATATGCCATCTTTGCCTCTATGTGCTCACTTGTTACCGCATGTGAGGATGACCTCAAATTATCTAATATGTGTTACAGGAGCTGCTACCTTTCATGAAACACAAACAAAACAGGGGGAGCAAAGTTAAAATTTTGAAGAGGTGTCAGCTCAAGAGCTAAGTGTTTCATTGGTAAGTTTGCTTGCTTTACCAAAAATCTTGTTCTAAATGATAGTTTGTCTTCAATAAATTCAACATATTCTATTTTATGTTATAACAATGTAATGTTCATCTTTCTTTATTTTTCTCACTCTACTCTCTTTATCTTACTTTTTTTTTATTTATCCACTTAATAACTATCCACAGAGCCACGTGTTACACACATATTGGTGTGCCTGACATGACGCAACCAATGCGTTGGGCGCATGTGGTGCACCAGGCGCACCGCCTGCGCCTAACACATGTTGCCAATCTTTTTTATTAAACACGTTTTCAAGATTTTCTTTATCTCTTTAAATCCAAAAATTTAATATTACGGATTAAAAATCTGATTTTAATTTATTTATGAAAATATTTATTTAAAATAATAAATAAAACTATTGGGCTAAATATTTTTACATGGACTCAAAATAATTTCATGGGCTCAAAATACAATTAATTATCATGAATATTTAATTAGGCTTTGAAATACACTTTAAATTAATTTTGGGTTGGCTCTTCGGATTACTCTTCCATTAGGTCGTGCCAACTAAAACCCCGGTATGTTTCATCATTGGGTCCTTAAATGGGGAGACACGATTATGTATCTACAATAAACTATATAGGTGTACTTAAATTATCCTTTTTTTGTTTAATAGCGTGAAAGATTTTGTTTTTAATTTCTTGTAGTTTTTCTATTTGTTTTTGCCTTTGTAATCATATACATTGATATACCCATCCTTTTTGCCAAAAAAAGTTTGATCATCATTAGTACTATACTATCCACTTAAACTAAAAAATACATATGTTGTTTATACAAGATTCGAACCCTAATTCACTATTCCCTCTTCCTCGTCTCTCCTGCCACCCAACCCCCTCCCCCTTCCACCCCAGTACCCCCTCATCCACATCCCCTAACCTGTCACTCCCCCACCACCCTCTTTCTTGTCGCCAAAACCCCCCGTCCCCCTCCACACATCACCCCGCCCCCTAAATCACTCCCCTTCCTCAACCACCCCCTCCTCCGCCCCCAAAACTCCCTCTCCTATCCCGCCACAAACCTCCCCTTCACTTCTCCCTCTTCCTCCTCTCTCTTCTCCAGCCACACAAAACCACCTTCTACACAAAACGATGTCGTCACACTCACCTTCATCATCAAAGTCCTGCACCGTCGTAGCTCAAGCAAGGGTGCGATGGAAGAGGAAGACGGCGAAGTGGAAGCGTTCGTAGAGACATGGCGCACAAAGGCCGGTGGTTGTGGTGAGGTTTTGATGGCGGTGGTTGGGCTAGGATAGTTTCCTTGTTGGGTGATTTCAAGTGAGTGGGTGGGTGGGGTTTGGTGGTGACTGTCGACTGGGTACATTTGGACTAATTGGGGTGTAAGGTCGGTGGCAGGGAGGGGGAGGGAAGGTGGCTGGATGGCAGGGGAGAAGGAAGAGGAAAAGGGGGAATGGAATGAAGGAGGGCGGAGAGAGAAAGAGGAGGTTAAAACAGCAAAAAAGAAAGTAATTTTTCAAATAAAAACTTGACCTATTAAATCGGTTACTGGTTAACCTAGTCTATTATTGTAAAATACCCCCAAAAATTAGGATTGAACAACAATAAATTGAAGTAGGGATTGTTTTTAAAGGGCGTGCATAGTTGGGATTGATTAAATCAATTTTCCATTGATAAAATAATAGTCAATAGATTATGACACTCACCAACAAATGGTCGAAAATAACTCTTATCAATGAAAGAGGTATTATTAGGACATATTATTACATACTCTTATATATTGATGTTATACTACTTTATTCCTACATAAACATTTAAAGGCCGATCTCACCATGTGTTTTGTGTGGCTCATCTCAAAATTTGAGATGTATTGGATAAGATATGTTGGCCATTATGTAAGACCCAAAAAAGTAATAAATGTTCGTCAATTTATAAGATTTGTTATCAAAAAATTTGGTCTCAAATTTTACTTGGATTCCCACATTTTGGGTGTGGGTTCTGACGTTTTGGGTCCTAGGCTTTGGTTTAACAATTTTTTTGTTTTACAACTGGGAAACAAGGCACAAGACTACAACCATTTTGCACACTACAAACGTATTCAAAACGATGTCACAATTAATTTCACTAGCATAAGAACTACAATTTTCTAAATTACTATAAATGTAAAAACGGTTTTTTTTACCATATACCCCCGAGTTTTTGAAAAATTAACCAGGTATTTTCGCACTTTACAAAATTCACCAGGACCCCCCGAGTTTCGTGATAATACATCAAAATGCCCTTAATGACTAACGACGGTTAACTCCATTAGTCATTAACCCCTAATATCTTTGTTAAATCCTAATTAACCTTAATTAATCCCCACTTACAACAACTCTAATTAATAAACTCTCTCCCTCCACCTAGCATCCCTCCACCTGACCCCAAGCCACCAGCACTCGACATCACCACCTAACTCCCTAACCACCACCAAAATCTGACCCAACCACCACATGAGATCCGTCACTACTATCCACCACGTAAATCATCACTAACCCATGGATGAATAAGAAGAAAGGGAAATGGCGAGAGGCGACATCAGAAATTGAAGAGGAGGGGGATGGACACTGCGGGAATTGAATGGGAAGGGGAGGGCGACGATGCAACGGGAAGGGGAGAGGGAGAGGTGACGGCCTGCGAAAATTAAACGGGAGATGGAGAAGGAGGGGGAGGGTGCTATAGGAACGAACGGGACGGGGGAGGGGAAACGAGAATAGGAGGGGGACGACGACGTCACAACGGAAAGGGGATGAGGACAGCGGCGACGATACGAGGGAGAGGAGGCGACGAAAGGGGATGGGGACGGGAGGCGACAGTACTGGGGAGAGGATGTGCTTTGTTAGTGTGAGGAGAGAGAAAAAGTAGAGGGTTAAGAGGTGGTTTTTAGGCTGGGTGGTGATGTGTTTTTCGTGTGGCTGGTGTGGTGGTGGGAGGAAATGGAGGTGGTAAATTTAATGGAAGGAGTTGGGGTGGTTGGTGGTATGGTTGTTGAGGGAGGTGAATGAGGATTACTAGTGAGGGTCAGGAGTGGATCTAGGATTTTAATATTGGGGGTCCTAACTAAACCAAGCAAATAGACATGATCATAATACATAAATGAGAAGTTGAGTTATGACGATAACAAAACCAAACTTTATATTATTCGAGTCATTTATTAGAGATATCTTCATTATTATCGATATTTCAATATTATCTCCATTTCTTGTAAATTCAAATTATTGGCTTTACACTCATCAACAAGTAACTTTTACCTTTAATATCTTCAATTATATGTTAATAAAGTTTACAAGAAGTTGATGCAAATTTAGTAAATGTAGATAGAGACAAATCCAAATTTTTTACATATAAAATTTATATTTAAGTATCTATACTAATATATTAAAAGTCGTTCCTAAACAAGGAATGGTGCCACATAGCGCTCTCCCTAAGTGCATTTTACTCCATGTAATCCATATAAAGTAAAATAAAGTTAGAAATTGCATAGCATAAGGTTTGATCCCGCCACTTCAAGGTTATACACTAACATCTTAACCACTAGACCAAGTGTTATTTAATGTCATCATTTTAATCTATAATATTAATAAATGAAAATTTTCCTTAACCAGGGCATAGCCCGGGCCTAATAACTAGTTTGTATATAAATCTTGGTCATATTAATATACCAATAGTGTATAGAGTCAAATTGTTGCATTTATTTGAAAACTGAAGGAGAATGAACGTTATTTTACAAAAAAAAAAAGGTTAAAACTAGAGCTAAAATTAAGAGAGATGGATAAATAATAAAATGAAGATCCAAACTAGAGAAAAAAAGTTAAAATAGAAAAGAGAAAGAAGTAAAAAAAAATTAAAAATATATAAAAAAAAAAGACAAAAAAAAGAGGAAAACAATGCCATCAAGCAGAGTAGAAAACCAAAAATAGCTGGAATTTAGGACTCGAACCCACGTACATCAACATGCAAGAAGTTAGAGAGTTTGACCACTGGAGCAAGTTTACATAGGATAAAACAATCGCGCGGATATTGATTTTAATCGTCGAATTTGGTTTGACGTTAATAAATAAAAATGAAACAAAATATGATTGAGATTTTCGAAAAATGGGGTTTAAAAATACATTTAATTTTCATGAATGTATAATTAATTTTACTTATAAAACTGGGCTTGGAATTATAAACATACCATATGTTCTTAAAACGATTTGCGCTTAGCTTTTCAAATTACACTTCCTTTGGACCAGACTAATTAGGATGATGGTATATTTTACCATCGAGTACCAAAATAGGGAGATGCAATTTTGTGTCTACAGGTTAACAAACCAATAATTGGGCTCCGCCAATTCAAATTTTTTAAAAATGGTAAAACTTGCATGAACCTCCATTGCATCCTCTTTTTTTTTTCCTACAATAACATTCGAGGAGTTTTCCTCACTCGAGATTCCTTGTGACCTTATGTCCTATGTGCATGTTTCCCAGGTCCTGCATTTCTAAGCCACTGAAACATTTATTGGCTTTGATCTTGCGCATTGACACTCTTCTCAAATGAATTTTTTGTAAATTTTCTCTTTGGGGAATGTAATCTCAGACCTAATCCTAGTCTACAAGGAGAATCACCAATGCAATGATTTTTTTATCGACCTTTGATGAACACATAATTAACTTTCTCCCATTTTTGGCTACCTCTTTATTTGAGGGGTCTAATTCGTAGGCTAATAAGTCCTAATAAGCCAAATCATTGCTTTCCAATTCTATTGCAGAATAACTCTTCTAAATAAAGCTTTAACATCAAAGGGTCAAACTCCAAGACAACTAAGCAAATTTATCCTGCTTGTTCATAATCCTTCTTCTCACTAAAACAAACAACAAAGTTGAGCAAAAAGTAGATAACCATACCATAAAATTTGACCTTATATCTTAATGGCATCAGCAATATATTTTAGGGCTTTTTCTTCGATCTCCATCAATCAATGCTTCTGTGAGGCTAATCAAGCGGCGGATTTTCTGGCTCACAAGGGTCACTCGGTTCGGACTCCTCATCTCTTGTTTGAACTTCATGATCCCGTGTTTCTTTCTATCATCCGAAATGATATTTTAGGTTGGTCCTATTCAAGGGACTAGCCTAGTTTTTCTCTTCTTATTAAAAAAAAAATGGACCTTATCCTCTACCTTCTCAAATACAAAACTATAAAGAATTACCAGAACATAACCATATTTCTCTATAGGATCCTCAATTTTTTTTTAAAGCACATTCCTTTCCTTCTTCATCTCCCTTACAGGATCCAAGACTCCTCTAGGATCCATTGAATTGGTAATTAGACTACTAATTCCTCACTGAAGTTAACTCCTTCTATGAGGAGTCAATTGAGATCCTCCCTAAATTTCTCAAATTCCAAAAAAGACATCATAAAAGACCACACTACACCAGAAAGAAAAGACACCAAACACATAATCCATCCTCCACAAACCACTAGAGCTACTAGAAGTGAAATATCGAAGCAAATTATTGACCAAGAAACAAAAGGAACATAATAGAAGTAGCTCTGCAAGATAAGCAAGGTAGAGAAACCTTTAAGACGATATGCACAAAAAAATATTACCTCCGTTTTTTTAGTTGTTACAATATGATATTTTGCACTATTCACAAATTTTACTTTGACCATCGTTTTGGGATTTATACATTAATAAAAACATAATCATGTGAGATTTTGTTAGATTCTTCTAACATGTATTTTATTAATATGTACTTTTTATATTTTTAAAAATACAAAACTAAAGATATATGTCCTCAAAGTTTTGCATTTGCATGCGTGAAAAGTGTAAGTATAACAATTAAAAGAAAAAAGAGGGAGTATTTTTTCCTTTTTCCACATACATGTTTCTCATAAAACTTTGTGGCCAAAGAAGTGAATACACAAATAACAAATAGTGGCAGTAAAAACTAGTATTCACATATCACTGTTATTATTTAATACTATTAGAAAAAAAACTATAATATTTTTTAGGAAAAATTGATTTTAATAATCCAACCTTTGGGCCGTTCGCTCAAATTAATCCCAACTTTTGATTATTTTTAAATAATCCCACCTTTTAGCTATATCTGTTCATAACGAACCTTGACTTGTTGAAACAAGTTGTTGACCAGTAGAATGGGTAAATTGTAACACGTGTCTTTTTCTAGTTCGTTATAACTTAATTAATCAATTTTAAATTTATTTAACCCAACCAAAACTAATTTAACCACCAACCATACCACCAACACAACCAAAAACACCACTAAGGCCAACACCACCACCCCTACTATCAACAACACCACCAGTCCACCAGGCGACGGAGTTGAACGCTCACGGGGGTGGGTGGGGTGGGGTGGGGTGGCGTGGGGGGGGGGTGCTTGCGGCGGTGGGGTGGTGGTGCTCACAAGTGGGGGTTGGGGAGGGGAGGGAGGGGGTGCCGGTGAGTACTTAAGGTTGGTAAGGGGGGAGGAAGAGGGATGAGGAGGGAGAGGTTAGAAGAAAAAAAAAGAGATGGAATTTTTTTTTTTAATTTTACAACTTAAACAGGTTACCGGTTTCATGGTTCAATATGAGCAAATACAGTTAAAAGGTTGGATTATTAAAAAATAATCAAAAGTTGGCATTGATTTGAGCGAACGGTCCAAAGGTTGGATTATTATAATCAATTTTTCCTATTTTTTATTACCCATACACTTTTTTGGGGCCTCCTTTCGAGAACCCCGTGGTAAGATGAATTTCCTCCGGGCTGCCCTCGCACATGATCATTCATCTATCTCTCTGTTTGAGCGAACAACCTCGTGTCAAATTTCCGGTCGGGTTCAAGTTTGTTGATGAACAGTGGGTTGGGTGTAAGAGAGATAGAGTGGTTGATGAAGAAGAGGAGGAGAGTGTGACGTGGAGACGAGAGAGTGCGGGCCCCGAATTCACACCAATTTTGTAGGGTGCTCGCAGGAGGCAGAGTAGGGTACTCGCATGCGACGGAGTAGGGTGCTTGCGACCGCGGAGTAGGGTGCTCACGAGGGAGTAGGGGGAGGGGAGGGGGTGCTTGCGGGGCGGGAGAGTTGAGCGCTCACGGGGGGTGGGGGTGCTCACGGTGGGGGGGAGGGAAGGGAGGGGGTGCTGGTGAGTACCGAAGGTTGGTAAGGGGGAGGAAGAGAGATAGGGAGGGAGAGGTTGGAGGAGAAAAAAGAGATGGGAAAAAAAATTAATTTCACAACTTAAACAGGTTACCGGTTTCATGGTTCAATATGAGCAAATACAGTTAAAAGGTTGGATTATTAAAAAATAATCAAAAGTAAGCATTGATTTGAGCGAACGGTCCAAAGGTTGGATTATTATAATCAATTTTTCCTATTTTTTATTACCCATACACTTTTTTGGGGGCCTCCTTTCGAGAACCCCGTGGTAAGATGAATTTCCTTCGGGCTGCCCTCGCACATGATCATTCATCTATCTCTCTGTTTGAGCGAACAACCTCGTGTCAAATTTCCGGTCGGGTTCAAGGTTGTTGATGAACAGTGGGTTGGGTGTAAGAGAGATAGAATGGTCGATGAAGAAGAGGAGGAGAGTGTGACGTGGAGACGAGAGAGTGCGGGCCCCGAATTCACACCAATTTTGTAGGGTGCTCGCAGGAGGCAGAGTAGGGTACCTGCATGCGACGGAGTAGGGTGCTTGTAGTCTGCGGAGTAGGGTGCTCACGAGGGAGTAGGGGGGAGGGGAGGGGATGCTTGCAGGCGGGAGAGTTGAGCGCTCACAGGGGGTGAGGGTGCTCACAGGTGGGGGGGAGGGGAGGGAGGGTGGTGGTGAGTACTGAAGGTTGGTAAGGGGGAGGAAGAGAGATAGGGAGGGAGAGGTTAGAGGTAAAAAAAGAGATGGGAAAAAAATTAATTTTACAACTTAAACAGGTTAACGGTTTCATGGTTCAATATGAGCAGATACAGTTAAAAGGTTGGATTTCCTCTGGGCTGCCCTCGCACAGGGTCACTCACCCAGAGGCCCAAACAAGCCTAAACCCCTCCCTCCACCCGCAACAATATTGAAATTTTTGCTTCCACCAAGATTTGAACCTTGGTCTCCCATGTGGAAGATAGGAAGCCGTACTATTGGACCCAAGGGTCCTTGGTTTATTACCCATATATACTTATATCTCATAAAACACTATTCTTTAGTATGTGAATAAACTAATAACAAAGTGAGGGAGTAAAATCTACTATTTACATATCACCCTTATTAATAAATACTCCTAGTATAATTTGGGAGTACAACATTTGTTGAAAAATAGAAAACGTTGCGTGCAAGTATCAGTATCAGTATGAGGCATATAATTAGCTGGACGTTGACACGTTAGGGTTCAGCACTCCCTCTCGCAGCTCGATGGAAGAAGACCGTATATCGTTTTGGTGGCAGAAGCGGGTTTTATTTCAATCATTCTCGTAAAGGCCTTGGATTAAAGGTTAGGGACCCTATTTTGATCGAATTTTACTAATTTTATTTCTTAATTAGTATTTAAGATTTTTTTAAGCCCCTTTCGAAAATTCGTGATAAGAAGAATTTCCTCTAAACTACCCTCGCACAAGGTCACTCACTCAGAAGCCAACAAGGCAACAAACCCCAAACACACCCAACATTGGTTGAAAAATAGAAAATGATGCGCGCAAGTATGAGGCATATAATTAGCTGGACGTTGTCACGTTAGGGTTCAGCACTTCCTCTCGCACCTCGACGGAAGAAGACCGTATATCGTTTTGGTGGAAAGCGGTGGCAGAAGCGGCTTTTATTTGGATCACTCTCGTAAAGGCCTTGGATTAAAGGTTAGGGACCCTATTTTGATTGAATTTTACTGATTTATTTCTTCATTAGTATTTATGTAATCTCTTGCTGAATTTATGTAAATATAATACTATTTGTGATTGATTTGAATACGTTTGATGAATAAATTGTTTTGATATAATACATTGTGATAGATGGATTCTGTTGTTTCGTTTCCAGAAGATTCGTCATTATCAGTGCTGCAAAGAAAAAGAAAATTTATTGAGAAACCATCTTTGATTGAGAGAGAGAACCTCAATGACACTGAGATTATTGATGATTTTGATAAAATGACGACCTTGTTGTCCAGTGTTGTTAAGATAAATCCCCTTGTTCAATATCGTAGACAAGTTGAACTTGATGAGGTCACTCTTCGTAACAATTACATTCTGTTTCTTTGTCTTCACTTGCAAGACGACTGTGAAGATGCCTTTGATTCACTGTTTCCCGAACATCTCATAAAGGCATGCTCTGAGTTGTATATAGAAAGAGATGATTTTGAAATGATACTGCTTATTAAAATGACGGATGAAGAAACCAATTTCGAGGGGGTTTATGAACCTTTCTTGCGTAGTATCCCATTGTGGTGTATTAGATTACCATTCAAGGAGTGCAAGCTCCATTGCTTTATATCCAAGTGCCATATAGATGGTGCTCCTGCTTCTTTTCATTGTCTCCTTGTGAATGTGAAGAGAGGCATTATGGTGCAGGGAGAGTCTAGAGTTTTTCAGCAACTGCAGGAACTTCTACAAAAAAGTGAAATGGACTTGGAACGCTCTTTTCAAAGGCTTCAACCGTCTATATGGCCTATGAAGCTTGAAGACCAGCAGGTTACCTGGATAAGAAGATCATGTCCTTTTTTCATAAAATTGGGTCCTGTGATACCGGAATATCCTGATGATATATGTAACATGGTTTCTGAATCAAAAAAATTATTTCCCATTGTGGCAGAGACTGACAAGACTTTCAATGTTACATCCTTGTTGTCTGGTGGTAAGGGTGATGTGAAGAGTTACCTGGATCGAATTGATGGTGGTCGAGTTGCAGTTGACAAGACTACATTTAGGGGCAAATACATTATGGTTTGTTGTTTTCACGTGCCTATCCTCCGTGAATATTTTGAATTATGCTCTCTCCAGGCTCTAATAGCTACATGCCGCGATTTGTATTCCACGAGAAAGGATTTTGAGATGGTAGTGGTTGCAAAGATGAATAAGTATGCCAATTACGAGGTGGTTTTCGATCATTTTTTATCGGGTTTCCCCCCTTCGTGTCTTGTAGTACCATTCAAGGACTTGGAGCGTCGTGACTTTATTTGCAGGTACCTTGACCTCCTTGGTCATAGTCATATTCAATGTGTTATTTTCAATGTGGATAACATGGATGTGGGTAATGACATGGATATCAAGAGGGATATTTTACGCTTCGGAAAGATTCGCTTCGCTAATTATCATGGAGCCGATGCCTTCCCTTTTAGTTATGAGAAACTGCGGAAAGTTATTGCTAACGACACACCAAGATGGATTTCTGTCTCTACATCCAAGCTTATGGGACTTTTGGGATGCAATGCTTCTGTCGTTCTTGAAAAGATTAATCCAGATCCAGCAGGAAGCGGTGAGGAGGTGACGACAATCTCAGAACTCAGCAAGAAAAATGTTGGCTTGTACTTGTGTGCGGAAGGAAATTTCCTTGCCATGCTTTCTGATATCTATGAAAAATGCAGAACTCGAAAGCTGGAATTTGAAATTGTGCTGGTCTACTTACCCTTTGATGGATGTTTTACCCCACAGGCTTGGATGGAGAATGTTAAGACTTTGTTGCAGAAGCATAAGATAAGCTCATCTTGGTGGCGTTTGCCCTACAACAACTCTGTAACCTGCAGGCTGCAGCGACTTACCTACCCGCGATTTTGCGATAGACTCATCATCGTAGGAGCCCATGATGAGTTCGTTGAACCTTTTGGAGAACAGGTGATGGAAAGGCATGGAATTGATGCATATCCATTCTTCAGAGAGCACCTTATCGAAAGAGAATTGAACAGGTTGAAGGATCTGACCTTTGAGTCATTGTTTGCTTCTGGGCCCAAGGACTTCTTTTATCAGGGCACGGATAAGAGATTTGTATCAGAACTCCAGGGCAAGAACATATTTCTTTGTCTTGGCCATCCTGGTGATGACCGTTATTTGTCTCAAGTATTAATATGGTATAAGCAGTTAAAAATAAGCAATCCTCATTTAGAATTAGTGTTTGTCTATCCATCTAGTTCAACTGATATAGAGATTAATGATTCTGATCTATGTCTCAAAATGCCTGATTGGCTGGTATACCCCTTTGATCCTGCTCACTCAGCTTCGGTGGAGAAGCGATTAGGAAGTTATAACAGTCTTACGCTTGTTGCATTTGGAGAAAATGGACAGCTATGTTCATTGGCTGCTGTTCGCCGTCTAGATGTTTTTGGGCCTGAAAATTTTACTATTGGTGCTTCTCATCTACGCGAAGACGTCATTGATCGTTTAGGTCTCAAGTTCAAGGTATATGACGCACCAGGTGAGATCTGCTGATTATCAAGTTCGACAGCTTCCATGTCTTGGCTGGCAAGGTGTCCAATTTCAGTCTCATTGAAGATGATGCTTTAGCCTTGAGAAACACTTCAGTATAAATAATAAATATTATTACTATGTTTTTCGTTTTTGTGCTAATAATTTCTACTCTGCTCTTTTTTATTGTCCTTTTTCTTTTTCAGATGAATTTTCTTTAATTTAGAGTAATGGACTGATATTGGAGTTGGTGAATATGAGTTCTTTACGTATTTCTACTATACCTACTAATGGAAAAACTCAATACTCTTTTATTTAGTTGCTCTTTTTTTCTGCATTCATAAGCTCAGTTTCACCATGCTTTCTTAATATATATATATATATATATATATATATATATATATATATATATATATATAGCAAGAAGGTTTAGTTTCTATAACATGGACGAAGTTGTCTACCTATTTTCCCTTCACTAAGTGGAGACTTTTTATGAGAACTGTGTAGTACTTTCTCCGTTTTTAGAGATTTACTCGCTTTTCATTTCCATTTATTTTTTAAAGATCTATTCGTTGTGTTTTATTCTTCATTTGACAAAAGATATATAATAATTTAATCATCTTTAGCCCATACTCTCCCTCTCTCTCTTTCATGCTCTTTATCTCTCTCAAAATAAAATAAACTCACACACTCTCTCCTCGTTAAAAAAAGTAAAGAAATCAAGTGGACTCTCTTTACACTCTCCAATTTGTCTTAAAATGTATATATATATATATATATATATATATATATATATATATATATATATATATAGTAACCGAGTAGATCTTTAAAGAACAAAGGGAGTATTACTTCTCATGGTAAAACGCATACTTACTACATGATGGAACTATAAGAAAAAAAAATTGTACAACATATTGTCATGATACTAATTCTATACCCATTAAAAGAGCGACAAGTCTTGCTACTATTCCTTAGGAACAATGCTATCAAAGGCATTTGGTCTCCTCCTTGGCAATTGGATTACATCATTCGAGACATCAAATCGCTCCTCAACTCGTTCAACACTTGGACTATCAAGCACATCTACCGAGAGGCTAACAAAGCAGCATATTGGGTAGCTAATGTGGGACACCTCATTGACTCTTCCTTTGTTATAGATGATTGTAATAGTTCAACTCTATCTTCTATCCTTATAACAGATAAGGTAGGAGCTCCCCTCATGCGGAGGGTCTCCTAACCTTTTTTTTTTCTCCTTTTGACGTTCCTGCCCTCCACTCTTTACATAACCACCTCCATGCCCTCCCCTTTTTTTTGCTATTTAAGTAAGTATGTATATTTCCACCATCAACAACTTTACAACCTAAAACACCACTCTAAATAGAACAAGAGTTCTAACAAGAGAAGAGAATTAAACAAAAAGAAAGCCTATAAGGACAAAAACCAGTTATAATCTATCCTTACAACCTTTCGAGGCATTACAACTCTAATTCTCTCCTTTACAATCTGTTTAATGAACTCTATCAAAATCTGAGGTCTTGCCACCATATTCTTCCAATAAGCATCATTCCTGCTTCTCCATATACTATAAACTAATGCTGAAATACCAGAAAACCAAACTGCCATCTGAAATTTAGATTTCCTACTGCGATTAATCTAGCGAATCAAACCAGCTAAATCCTGAGTAACAGTGGTAATACCAAGCCAGTTTTTCAATTCTAAGATGCAGATCTTACTAAAATGACAGTAAAAATATAGGTGCTCGTGTGTTTATGCACCAGTTGCACATAGTAAACAATCTAGACAATTGGTCACTCCAATGCTAGCAAGCTTTGTTGTTGTCTGTAGCCTTTGCTGCACAGCAAGCCACACAATACATCTATGACGAGGAATACTCAGTCTATTCCACACCATAATGTCCCAGTGAACATGAGGAGGATCACCCATCAAAGTATATAAATCTTACTCACCTTGTAGTGAGGCAGTGCATAAAATTCAGCTCTTGTGAAAAATACTTTCAACTGGCTTTTCATCTCATAGATTTTTACCCAATACCAACTAACACTGGTTTTTCATCTCATAGATTTTTACCCAATACCAACTAACACCAGAACTGGAGGAATACTCCCACCAATCTTCATCTTTGAGGTAAACAGAGTGAATCCATTTAACCCACAAATTATCCTGCTTAGTGGCTATGGCCCATACATATTTCCCCATATTAGCCATATTCCACTTGATGATATCTCTGAAACCCAAGACTCCTGCAGATTTATCACAACACAATCTCTCCCAAGCCACATTTCCAGGCTTCAAACAATAAGAGTCACCACTCCACAGAATAGCTCTACAAATTTTCTCTATGTCTTGCAACACTTTCTTAGGGAGGACATAAATTTGAGCCCAATACATATGAAGGCTTAGCAAGACAAAATTGATTAATAATGCTCTGGCTGTGTAAGATAGATGTTTAGAGCTCCACATTCTAATCTTAGCAGCCATTTTCTCAACTAAGCAATCACATTGTGCAACACTGATTCTTTTAGAGCAAATAGGGACACCTAAATATTTAAAGGGAAGAGAACTCCTAACCAAACCGGAAGCATCAACAACCCTCTGCATCTCACGCTCTGGCATCCCACAACAATACAAGGCAGACTTGGACACATTTGTTTTCAAACCTGAGGACTTAGAGAAAAGTTTAAAGGCTTGAAGTAGTAGATAAACTGAAGGAAATTCACCTTTGCAACAGAGAATAAGGTCATCAGCAAAACAAAGGTGAGAGAGTTTCATGGCTTTACATCTAGGATGAAACTTGAATTGAGGCAGAGTACTCACATTCATCAACAACCAAGATAGATATTCCATGCACACTACAAAAAACAAGGGAGACATGGGGTCTCCTTGCCTTAAACCCCTGGCAGAACTGAAAAACCATGCATACTTCCATTCACCATTAGAGAGAACTTAGTTGAAGAAACACATTCCATAATAATCTCAATAAAAGGATCAGGGAAGCCCAAATGCACCAACATCTCCTTTAAGAACTGTCAATCAACTGTGTCATAAGCCTTCTACAAGTCCAATTTAATCATACAACTTGGACTAGCAGATTTCCTTCCATAGGCCTTCACAAAATCCTGAACAATGTATCTCCCATGCACAAAGCCACCTTGATTTTCAGAAATAATATCAGGCAAAACTAGTCTCAATCTACTACAAATGACTTTTGTTATGCACTTATAGATTGTGTTGCAGCATGAGATAGGTCTAAAATCACCTACATTACTAGGGCATTTAGAGTTAGGAATCAAGGTTATTACCGTTGCATTTAGTTCCTTGAGTAGCTTCCTCCCCCTCAGAACTTCCAAAATTGCATCAGTATTATCAGCTCCAATGATATCCCAAGCATCTCTAAAAAAGTGTCATCCAAAGCCATCAGGCCCAGGAGCTTTGTTTCCTGGGATTGAAAACAAATTTTTTTTCACTTCATCAGCAGTGTAAGGAGCCATAAGAAGTTGTCTGTGAGCATCCGTGATCAAAGGGCCACTTTGCACAATTTGAGCCACCACAGGCTTCCTATCAGACATGGGCAGTACCCAGCAGCTTCTGTAATAGGATAAAAAGCCTCATTGACTTCTGCAAGAGTATCTTTCTAAGCCCCATCCATGTCATTAATTACATAGAAATTATTCTGGATTCTTCTAGTTCTAATACTTCTATAGAACAGATTTGTATTTTCATCACCATCTTTAGCCCAACTTAACTTGGACTTTTGCTGAAGAAATTCCAAGTAAGCTTTGTGCTTCATTTTGTAATCTATAACTGCATCAAGTTCAGCATCAGCAATGTTCTGGTTCCCAGGATTAGCATGCATCATGGATTGAGCACTAATCATATTTTACTGAGCTTTTAGTTGTGCTGCTTGGATGTCAGTGAAACCAAGCTTGTTCAGTTCCTTCAGGGACTTCTTTATTAGCTTAAGCTTCCTACTAATAACAAACATCTTTGACCCAATAATCTGCATTTGCCAACAAGTCCTAACTCTCTCTGTAAATTCAGGAGTTAATCTCCACATGGTAAAGTATTTGAAAGGAAATTTCCCTTCATTTTGCCTTGGATAAACAGACAACAGAGCCTGAGCATGATCAAAGTCTCCTTCATGTAGGAAACTACCCTCGGGATTATCATAGCAATCCATCCAAGTTTCATTTGCCATGATTGTATCTAATTTTGAATAAACTCTTTGGTAGAGGATCGGCATAATGACCCACGACCTAATACCACTACTTCATATGAGATGATGGATGATTTGGCTCGGGAATGGGATTTGGCACTACAGCTGGATCGGACACGTGATGCTGCTTAGTAGTTTTGATTTATTATTTTTCATTTCAATTTTTTCAGTTGATGTACTTTCTATAACTTTGTTTTGGTTTGACGTGGTGTACTATGTTTCAACCTGATTTTCTTTTGTAATATGTTTTCGGATGAAGTTATTTAAGTTTGCATTATAACAATAACATTACCATTATGATTAAGTATAATATTATAACATTATAATTTCCAACTAATTAGTTCTATAATTTTCGTTAGTTAACATTATAATATCCAACTAATTAGTTCCATAAATTTTGTTAGTTCCATATATACGAAATATTACACTAATTAGTTACAAAATATCCAACTAACACTATGATCATCATTGTATTATCCAACTAACATTATAATCATCATTTGTTATAAAAAAAAATTGCCAATATGATTAAGTATAATATTATAACATTATAAAATCCAACTATCTTTTTTTTGAGGGGATAATATCCAACTAATTAGTTCTATAATTTTCGTTAGTTAACATTATAATATCCAACTGATTAGTTTCATAAATTTCGTTAGTTCCATATATACAAAATATTGCACTAATTAGTTACAAAATATCCAACTAACACTATAATCATCATTATAATATCCAACTAACATTATAATCATCATTTGTTATAGATATCATTACCATTATGATTAAGTATAATATTATCACATTATAATATCCAACTAAATTTCTATAATTTTCGTTAGTTATCATTATAATATCCAACTGATTAGTTCCATAAATTTCATTAGTTCCATATATACAAAATATTACACTGATTAGTTACAAAATATCCAATGAACACTATAATCATTACTATAATATCCAACTAGCATTACAATCATCATTTGGTATAAACTATTAACTAAGAAAATATGATACATACAAAATATACTAACTACTAACTAATTCATTATGTATATTTCATCTGACACCATACAACTGTTCCCATCTATCAACACTATCCTCATGCATGTCAAACCACAAGTTATGAGTTGGTGGTATGGGTGATCCGGGAATTCACTGCAGTTTAATACTACCTCCGTTCTTTTTCTATTGCAACAATAGAGTTTTCACGCTTGCCAATTTTCAAAAGGTCATTAGCAGGCCATTTTTGTTGACGGTATGAAAAGGAGAAATAGTTTATAAGAATGAAAGAGGTGTTCCAATTTACCTCCACCGAATTTTGACGTCACCATACCCATTTTTGAGATTTTGGTGGCTTAAGGGCGAATATACAAGCGTGAGATTCTTGATTTCCCCGGCGCCAAGCGAAAGACGTTGAGTTTCGTGGCTCTACCGGCAAAGGACGCGAGTTCGTAGTTTCTAGCGAAGGACGCGATAATCTCCTCCTTTCGGATCTGGCTAAGGACGCGGTGGTTATGTTTGTTTTTGAAAGACAGACGATGATGTTTGTTTTCCTTTTTTCTTCTCTTTTCGATTTTCAGATTCTTATTTTTTATTTTTAATATATTTTTTGTAATTAGTTGTAACTGCTGTTTTTTCTATTTGCTTATTTTTATTTTTGATCTTTTGTACTCCCTCCGTCCCATAATATAAGTCCTATTTCCTTGTATGGTGTCCCAAAATATAAGTCCCATTTTTATTTCCAATCAATAATTATACCCAAAATACCCTCATGAAAATAATTTATTTTTCAAAATGTCCTCATAATTTCAGCTCCCAATGCACCATTATTAATGACAAAATGGGATCTTTTACCTTATTGAACTTCTCTACACATTAAACCGTGCAACATTAAAAATTCAGTTTTTATTTTTTGTTAAAATGAACAATGTAAGTGTTTCCCAATAAAAATGAATCTATTTATCCAAATAAAACAAGATTACACTTACCTTAATTCCCGTGTAAAAACAGAATCAGGAAAAGGTAATACACTTTTGGTGTTGTTGATTCTTTAGTTTCAATTCTGTTTTTTCGGTGGTATACAATTTTTTTCATTCATAAGAAAAGGTAAAAAAAAAAAATCTACTAGATCACTTACTCCGCGGTTTGGGAAGAAATCGCGATTTTTAATATTAAAAAGTACCTATTCTTTGCGATTTTGGAAAAAACCGCGGAAGAATCGACTGTATTTTTAATATTAAAAAATACCTATTGCTGCGATTTCGGGAAGAAACCGCAAATAGGTTAACATATTGCGGCGGTTAAAAACCGCAGTAATAGATTTAATAGATTTACTTATTGTTGCAACCTTATTTGCGGTGCGGTGAAAACCGCAGCAATACCCCACTTAATGACAGCCGCAATTTGATATTATTCTACTAGTGGGTTACCCATATATCCAAGAATCAGTTGTTTTCTATATGTTTCGCCATTTTGCCTTAGACTTTATGCTAATTTTGTACTTCATATATTAGAGGAAGAGAACATAGCCTTACTTTGCATGTTCACAGATTTCAAAACCTTAAAATACTCCACCTCAACAGGTGGACAGTAATCATAAAGGAAATATTGTCATAGTGTCATAGATTGTTATTCAACAAAACTAACCCAAACGCTTATAAAGTGTCAAAAATTGGCCTCTTCTCAGTCAAGAGTGCACATCATTTGCAGCGACAAGGAATGGTTGACCCCTTAGATACTTTTTCAATAATTGAATGGCAAAAGATATAAAAAGATATGAACCAAGTGCATCTGTTTTCCTAAAGTTGAGTAACTTGTTGCAGAGAGTGGCATGGGAGGTCGTCCAAAAATGGAAAGTATAGCTAAGCATGGTTTCGATAGGGTTATAATCATCCTTCAATGCGGTAAGTGGCCCAAATATGTCAAACATGCTTTGCTACCATGTAAAGAGCCTAAAAAGCCTGGTATTTCTTTCTTATTCATTTTGGTGCTGTTTACCAACACGGAGGTAATTTTAGAGCTTGATGCAGAAAATTATTGGCAAAAGGGATTGATAAGGCCGTATAGGAGCAAGGCCAAAGGCGGGGGAGGCCAACCAATCTTAATAGTTATTCAATCATAAGTTACCAAAATAAGAAAATTGGAGTGAAATCAAGCTATGAACATCAGGTATAATCATCAATCATTAGGAACAGTCAATCTATATAGTTATTCAATCAATTTAACTACTGGTAAAAGATCAAAAAGAGAAATGACACACTCTCACCATATCTCATTGGAGAACGGAACAAACCAGATGATGTCCAACAGGATTGCAGAGACAAGCAAAAAGGCATAAGTTCGGCCAAGGTTTTAACTGCCACTCTCAATAGTTACAAGGGCAAACAACGTTATCGCCAAGTTGATAAGCAGCTCCCCATCCTAAAGATCCAACCAATGTGCGTCCCATCTGCAAAATTTAAAGTAATTTCATAATCAAAGCAATTGCAATGAAGATCAACATAAGCAATATAAACGAGAAATTACAGGCATAGAAATCACGTAACGCATCAGCCATCAGTGAACAATAAAAGCTTACTTGGACGTATAGGAGAATGATGGCAACGGATTGAAGCTTATCGTAATCACGAAGCCAGGACTGTAATCGAGTCCTCAGAGAAGAACAAAGCATTATATACCATAACAAACGACAACCATCTCCCTCGCCACAAAATCAACCCATAAACACCGAAATCCTATTATGGTGGTGATTGTTACACAAATAATCTTATGTCCAACAATGATAATCACATAGTGCAACCATCCGTGGCCCTTACAAGTGAGTCTGTTATAGCTTATAACACATTAAAACACTATATTTCTTATACACATTTAAAAGGAAAAATTATCTACAATAAGCTAACATTTACACCATCTTCTTAAAGTAACTTATTCATTTAATTATTCCGGAATAAGTCTAACTTATATACCTATTTACCAGTGGCGGATCAGAATCTGACCCATGTGGGTTCGTAGTACTTTAAAAAAACATGAGATAAATAAAATTAAAATTGTTTATGCATTAGCCATTATATAACACTTATTTATGTATTCAAAAATATAGATGTACAAAACGACAATTAAATCCTCAATTTTTTTTGAAGAAATATATTTCCAAGTAGCTAGGTATTAACTATTTGCAAACTAAAAATTGGAAGGCAAAAAATTCATAAGTAATATATTGAATCAATGCCATGAATTAGTTTGGTATGTAAAAACAATTAAGAAATGAAAATTTTGATGTGAATAATCCAATTTTATGTTCAACTTTTCGGATGGTTCTCATAATAGTCCAAACTCTTATCTTTTTTGTTGTCACAATGTCACTAATACATTTTTGGTATATTGTAAAAAGTATATAGGAAATTGAAGAGTTCATATTTTTTCGAGAAGATAGTCCTCGAGCTTGGGTGTTTTCCAAAAATTAGGATTATTATAAAAAGAAGGGCAAAAAGTTAGGGTTATTCGGAGTAATTTTTTTCAAAGAAGAAAGGAAGGAAATGCCCTATAAAACTTTAAGCTAAAAACAAAATAAAAAAGTAGAGCTCTATCTTAATCAAAAAGAGAAAAATAAAAAAGGTTGTATAGAAAGAAAACAAAAATAGTAAATGAAAAGAAAACAAATGTCAGAGACTTTGCCATCAAAAAAAACAAAAGAAGGAAGGGAAAAGGAGTGAGAAAACATGAAAGAGGGAAACAAAAGTCCCTCAGTGAGGGTCGAACCCGCGTGTTATTGTACAATGGTTGAAGATTTGCGGCCCAACAACCACTGAACTAAACATCAAAACACTGATATAACACGGTGCCGAATAATCATAACTGGTTTTCCAATGGCGATTTTTTGTCGATTTTCTTCTTCTTTTTTCTCCAAATTTTCCAATGGTTTTGTGGATCAGCCTCTGCTATTTACTTTCAACAAGGTAAATGAACGGTGACCAATTGTACAGGTAAGGTTATGACTTCTTTCTTGTATTTCGGAATTATATTTTTTATTGTTTACCTCCCATACCAAATCAATCTCCCTCCTTCGCTAACCACCACTTCCACCCAGTCTCCTCCTTCCCTCCACCAAACCACTCACCACTTCGACTACCCACTTTCTGCAGACGGCTCACGCCACCAATACCATTTGAAGATAGCCACCGGTAGCAATCCCATCAAAGGATCGTACCACAATTGAATCAACACCTTTACCAAACTACCATTAACAAATCTTGTAATTTGGTTTCATTCCTATATTGCCTCCTATCTCTACTTTTTGTTATTCAATTCTATAGCAACCCAATTTAGTACATACTAGTTCTACTATTGTTTTTCCCAGGTAATTAGATAATACATCTTTATCGCAACGTTAAACTCCTAAATCCACATTCCTTGAGGAAATTAATCTCATATCCACCCACTCAAAATCTCCCTTGCCCATCGTTGAAAAAACAGGAGGCAACGGTGGTGGTCGTGAATGTGGGGTAGGATGGGAGAGAAGAAAAGGAGGTAATGTGTTCAGTGGTGGTTGTTGAGGTAAAGGAGGAAAGAGAAGCAGGTGATGTAACGATGATGATTGATGATACGGTGTCGATGGTGGTTGTGGTTCTGGGAAGAAGAGAGAGAAAAGGGTTGTGGAAAGGAGGAGAGTAATAAAAGGGAATAAATAAAACTTAAATTAAAAAAGTAAAAGAATTATAATTTAGTAGATTAACCTGTTTTTTACCTACTAATATAGGTCACTATTGGACTTAGGGGTGTTCATAGAGGTGGGTCGGACCGGAATTCGGACCGGACCGGAGATGGTACGTCCGCGGAAAATGAGGATTCCGGGTTTCCAGTCCGGTCCGGTCCAAACCCGGAAACCCGGAATCTTTGTATTTTTTTTTTTTAAAATCAGCCATACTTTCTAAATGACTAACCAAGTGTCATTTTCAGTTTTCCTCTCTCATCTCTAAAGAAACCCTAAATCACTGTCATTCACTCTTCTTCTCTCACGCCGTCACCACTCACCACGTCGTCACGCCGTCGCCGACCAGACCACAGCCACCGGCCTACGGTTACGCGGTCACTCTCACCGGTAATTCTGAATGTGGGTTTGTTTATTTTTTCAGTTTTCGCATTGTAAGCGGTGAGTATGTGACTTTGATTTTTCGCCCTTCCCTTAATCCCTTTATTCTTCTCTTTCAGTTTTTTTGGTTTTGTTTTTCGGTGTAATTTATACTTGTGTAATCTTATAGTTTGTGACTTTGTGTTTTTGGTTTTATGTTTATACTTATGATGTAATCTTGTAATTTGTGTTTCTACTCTGCGCCAAAAAAATTCGAACCAAATGGAGTTCGAAAATTGGAAAAAGTCTTCCATGTTGTAGTAGAGTGAAATATTTAATTCTTATGAGACATTATCATACTGTATAGAGAAAGTCTTCCATGTTATTCACATCAGATTCGTAAAACACATTTGCTTACCTTTTAAGAAATGCTAATTCCTCTTGTTGTTACTTCTTGCACTAAGTTAGTTTATGTTAATTCTTGCAGTGAGTTAGTTTACCTTTTAAGAAATGCTAATCCCTCTTGTTGTTTTTGTTATTTTGGTAATCCTAACTTTAGGATGCTAATCGCTATTACATATCTCCAAAACAGGTCCAAAATTTGCAAAAACAGGTCCAAATACAAAGTTTAGAAGCCCAAAAAAAATTCTGAAAACAGGTCCCAACAGGTCTGGACCTGGACCGGACCTGATTTTTCCGGTCCAGGACCGGACCAGATCGGAAAAATCAGGTCCGGTCCCCGGTCCGAAGAATTCGAAAAATCCGGTCCACCGGTCCAGCCAGGTCCGGTCCTGGACCGGTGAACAACCCTAATTGGACTTGACCTAATAAAAGCTAAAATGGGTACAAATCTAACTTATTCAAGAATAATCCATAGCCTGACTTGATTTTTTGGCCTGAAATTCATAAACCGGTTCCTATTAACAATCGAAAGTATTTTAATAGGTTCTTTTAGACAAAAAAAAATATTAGGTCCTTCCCTACAAAACTTGTATTTTATTAGGTCCTTTATGATAAAAAAACCCTTATTTTTATTGAAAGAATAATTCCATGAATGAGGTTTATACTTCAACTGGAGCAATCAAGATTTCGATCAGAGAGAAAAGTTCATATTTAAGAATTTTTTACCTGAGGATGATTGAACAAACAACCAATTCAGCAGCGCCAAAAGTTGTATGAATCGATGAATTGAACATACACTTGATGGATGAATGTCGATCAGAGAGAAAAGTTCAGATTTTTGTTTGCAATCTTCAATCCATGATGAGAGATGGTTTTCGATTTTTTCGCATCTGAAAGTTTTTGTTTTCCACACTTGGAATGATCAATTGCCGCGTAAAGTGATGAGTTTGGTTATTAGAGCTTGGGAAAATCGCAACCCTTAGGTTTCTATGATCTAGCGGTTGTGATTTATTCTCACATATTTATCTATTCTTACTAACTCTTTATTCTCACCGAATCCCGACTCATATATATGTATATATATATAGGGAAAGGTGATCCATTAAATCAAAGTGACTCTTTTAAGTAAAAATGTGACCCCAGCAATGTAAAAACTAAAAAGTCACCCTTATTAGGCAAATGGTGAGGTAGTCATATGCATATATCATACAGTAAGGTGAACGTACACTAGACTTCGAAATAAAATTGTGAATTATCTAAAGCTGCAAATGGCCAAATTACAAAAAAAATATAAGCTGTAGGTCACTAAAAGATATCTATCGAAATCAAAAAATAATATAATATCATAATACATATACATAAGAGTGTTAAGAAATACTTCCTCGGCTTTTTATTAGTTTACCCATTTCTTTGGGGCATATTTGTCGAGACATTAATTTGAACCTTAATTACTCTAATTGTCAATAAGCGAAAATTACAAAAACTTGATATTTGGATCACACATGAAATGAATCTAACAAGATCTCACATGAATATATTTTTCCTTAAGTATAAATCACAAGAGATAGTCAAAGTCATCCATGTAAGTGGTCGTTTGGTTTACATGGGAAGTAAAAATTCCCATGAAATTGCAATTCACAGGAAATAAGTTACTTAATCAAATTCATAGGAAATTGGTTAAATTATTTGGTTGACAATTGAGGAATTAAATTCCCATGGGAATTTCTACTTACTTACGGAGACCTAGGTAAGTAACTTCCTCCATTTTGTGGGAACTCAAAATTTCTAGGAATTTCTAATTCCTTCATTTTGCTATTTTGTTGTCAACCAAACAACTCACCAAATTTTCAATTCTTAGGAATTTCTATTTCCCATGTTTTCTCATATGAACCAAACAACCACTAAATACTGTCAAAAGTCAAAACGAGTTAACTAGTAAAATTCAAAGGGAGTAGTAATAGTTAATTTAGGGTAGAATTTTTTAATTTAGTGCCAAAAAAATATAATCTTGAACTTGTCATTTAACTGTTGTGTAACCATTTTTTTAAAGCATGTAATTGTAACCATTAAACATCATTAACAATGGTTCAATTAATGAAAGTCGTTAAATGTTATTGGTTTTGTCAATTAACCTGTGAAATGTGACGATTAACTAATATAATTTTTAGTGGACAAATCCCACCCGTACCCATCTATGATCGACCCAAATATCTACCTACACGATTAAATTCAATAGTAAATCGACCTGAATATGACCCGATAAAAAAGGATATCAACTTAACCGAAACATAAAGATATATGATCTGCACCTAACCTAAAATTGGAAAATGACCCGACTGGAACGTGAAATAATTTGGCAATAACGAACTCGTATACGAATTTGATCTAGGTTGAAACGAATCCCATGTTGGCACAGACTACGTATAATCTAAGTAAAACCTAAAAGTGGACTTAAATACCTGATATACACAACCATTTGACTCGTATTCGAAATGATACGAACTATCTGTTACTAAGTTATTTTGGACTAAAATTGCCTAAAATGAACTAAACTTTTGAGAGGAAATCGACCAAATATAAAAACTAAAAAAATATGTCTACAAAAACAGGACCTAGCTTGAAGAGTATTTTAACACACCATAACACTAATAACACGAGACTTGAACGATCACCAGATCATCAACTTGGGGATCGAGCTAAATTTGGGCATGTTGTGGTAATTCCTCTTTAGGCAAGACCTGTATATTTTTTTAATGACAATGCCCTACTCTTTCCATTCCTTATATTTTCCAATCTTATATATTATTTCTCGAATAAGAGTTTGTTGGGATATAATGATGCTCATTATGTATTCTTGAGATATGGGCTTCAGGTGTATTAATTGTATTAGTATAATATGCCTACTATGTATTGGCCCATGAGAGGCTGTTAGTTGCTAAGTGACTTTAGAGCCTCATTTAGGTTGTATATGTATATAATTGTTGTGCAACATAATACTTCCTCCGTTCCAAAATAAGTGAAACACTATTGTTGTGCAACATAATACTTCCTCCGTTCCAAAATAAGTAAAACACTTGTGTCAAAAAGCTCTCACATAAATGAGAGAAGTGTTTCACTTATTTTGGAACGGAGGAAGTACGATCGAAGGAATCTTAACATGGTATTAGAGCCGCCGCACGCTTAGCATAACGCCTGACATTCTTTTCCTTCCTCGCCGATCAACCACTGCACCAGCATGTTTTGTGACTGATCAATAATGATGAGTGACGACAAAATTACCCTACCTCCCCTTACGACCTCGGGTCTGGAGATCAGCCCGAAAACTTGATAACCCGACCATGTCACCTTTAAAGGAGATAACTATGTTGTGTGGACAAGGGAAATCTTGTTGACGGAACGATCAAAAGCCGACAGAGCCACAAAAAATTCTCAACTAGAAGACCGTGAACTCGATGATTTTGTCCTAGATTCTTCGAAGCATGGATCCAAAACTTGCAGCTTCAATTCCTCATCATGAAGAGGCGAAACCTTTGTGGGAATTTTCTGGAAAAGCGCTTTTGCATGGACAACAGACCAAGATTGCAGCAATTGAAATCATCGACTGTTGGATGTAAAAAAAACCAAAACTCAGAGTGTTGATGACTATTTTAATTGTCTCATGGGACTTTATGATGAACTAAACCACCTCTATCTTTAAACCATTAATGAAGTTGGTGGAGGACTAGACGTGATATTAGTTAGGAAGCCACCCATAGAATGTGTTTGGGCTCAATTAATCAGCAGCCCAATAAGGAGCCTAAAAGCCTCCTAGAGCATGGGACAGGTGGCAGCAGTGGGTCCCACCTGTAAGTTGACCTAATCACCAGTGTTTTGGGAGATCTCTAAGAAGGATGGAATAACCATTGCCTAAAAAGGGTAGCATGCCCAAAAGGCCCATCTGAATAATGTTACTTGTTTGGGAAATCCCCAACACTATAAATACCAACTGCCTCATCAATGAACATGTATTGAATTCTCACCTAGCAAACCAGAGCATCTCTCTCTAGACTTTATCTCTCTACCTCTATCTCAACTGACTTGAGCGTCGGAGGGGCGATCCCGGAACCACCCCCGGGGTAGTCTAACCTCGTTTTTCAGGATTCAGGTGTACGGACATCGAAGCTCGGGCGAACACTCTTGGGGCCCACATCAAATCTCCCAACATATTATAATCCTTAATTTCTTAGCGGAAACAGTTTGGCGCCGTACGTAGGGGAAGTTACAATCAAAGTCGCTTCGCCACCACTCGGTAAGAACAACTTCACAATGGCCCCAGCCAAGAGCACTCGCACCAGACAGCCCTCGGCACAGGCTCAGAGGTCCGAAAGGGATCCTTCACCATCTCACCAGAGGAGGTCTGAACGGCCCAGGACGCCGACCGTTCAAACCCTCGACCATGAAGAGGAGCAATCAATCGAAAATAGACAGGACCCCTCACGGCGCCTACAACACGGCCGACCCCCATCCCATATCCACGGCGGACATAAATTTGATAGCCGCTCGGCTCCACAGAGACCTTGCAGCAAAGTTCGAGGGATATGTTAGCTAACCTACAACAGGGGACGCTTTCTTGACCTCCTAAAGACCGGACCCTGGTCCCTTCCCTTCGGGCGAGAGAACCAAGGCCGGCCCTAGCGGCGGCGGTCGGGCCAGGGGAGCATAGTCGGCACGATCGGCAACGATCCCGGACGGGGGGAGGAAGAGCGGCACGAGTCTAAAGGGAGATCCACTCTGCGGGGTGAGGAGACGCACGTGTCCAAATCGCCCCGGGGGTAACGTCGGGAAGAAAACCCATGACGCTCGGCATTTCCTAAACGAGAAGCGGCTCGCAAAGGGGCCTAGACGCTCGGCACATTCTCGATAAAAAAGCCGCTCGGCGGGAAGGGCACGGCGACTCGGCCAATCAAAGCCCATTCGGATCAACGGCGGGGCGCTCAAGTTTATGGTCCCATTCGGCCGGGACATACTTGAGGCGCCCGGCCACTGAAAAATCAAAACGCCTACGATCGAACCATTCGCGGGCCTAACCGAGCCCGGACGATCACATGGCCACATACAAAGCGCAAATGAGCGTTCAAACCGGGCCGCGAGGCCACCCGGTGCCGTTTCTTTCCCACGACTACGAAAGGACCGGCCCTAAAGCGGTTCCAAGAGCTTCCGCGGGGATCGTAACGGATTTCTCGGTACTCGAGGACCTATTCCTTCACCGGTTTACGCGGAAAAAGACAAAAAAAAAACAAGTCTCCATTTGATGGGAGTCGGGCGGGGAGAAGAACGAAAGTCTAGCCGACTACATCAAAAGGTTCAATGAGGAGTCATTAAAAATCTCCGATCTGCAAGATGCAGTGGCGTTCGCCGCCCTAATGTCTGGCCTTCAGCCCGGTCGGCTCAGATGGTCCTTGGCTGAGAGCGAAGTGAAAACCTTCTCCGAAGCAATGACTCGGGCTCAAAGATTCATCCAAGCGACAGACATATGTCGTCACTCAGACGATGGGAGCAAGAAGAGGAAAGAAGAAGGAAATCATAAGGACCAGTCGAAGCAGCAGAAAACAGGTGGTCGGTCAGATAGGTTTAACGACCATGGCATCGACCCCCGATTCAACAAGAACGAAGAGATCTACTTAGACATCAAGGATAAATCCATGATGCCTCGCCCACCCCCCATCAGAACGTCGGTCGCTCGGTGAGACAAAAGCCAATGGTGCGAGTTCCACAAAGAATGCGGTCACACCACCAAGGATTGCAGGGAACTTAAGAAATCCCTGGACAACCTAGCTGACCAGGGGAAGCTGAACCGGTACCTCAAGCATTCTAGGGAGGAAAAGGGCAAACAAAAGGTTGGTCAATCCAACAGCGGCGATACAGAGGGTTTCATCGGGGTCATAGCAGGTGGCTTCGCGTCGGGTGGCCTAACCGGCCGCTCACGCAAAGCCCACCTCCAGAGTCTAAAGCACCAGGTGCTCGACGTCCATCATCCCCGACCCGACTGTCCCGTCATGACATTCAGCGAGTCCAGTCGGCCCCTGCACACGCCCCACGACGACCCCTTGGTCATCGAACTCAAAGTGGCTAATGCCGAGTCAAACGGGTGTTGGTGGATAGTGGATCTTCGGCGAGATATAATCACCTTTGGAGTGCCTCGGAAAGCGAAGTACAATGAGAAGGATGTAACCCCACTCAATCGCCCACTCATAGGCTTCGGGGAAATTCGGTACATCCTGTCGGATCCATAAAATTGCCTGCTCGGATGGGAGAGAAGGGCGAAAGGAAGAAGCCTACCGATTGACTTCCTAGTGGTGGACATCCTCTCGCCATATAACATCATAATGGGAAGACCCAACTACGAACAAGGTCAAGGCAGCAATTTCAATTTTACGGCTCCTAATGCAGTTTGAAACCGACGAGGGTAAAGTCGGAAAAATCCGAGGGGGATCGGCGGGCGGCCAGGGGAATGTTATGTGAATAGCCTGAAAAACAAGGACGACGTCCCAGAAGACTTGAAGAAAAGAAAACGGGAAGACGATCATCCCTCAAGTGGGCTCGGGGTTTACCTTACCGAGAACCCCAAGCAATATGAGCGCCCTCAGCCAGCCGAGGACGACGAAGAAGTGATCATCGACGAGAAGCACGGTCGGACTTTGAGAATAGGCAAGGCCATGGATCCTCAAACGAGAAAGGAGATCGTGCAAGTATTAATGAATACGGAGACGTCTTCGCCTATGAAGCCACCGAAATGCCGGGCTCGACCCTAAAGTGATGTGCCACGAGCCGAACATCAAAGAGGGATTCAAGCCTGTCAAACAAAAGCCGAGGCATCAAGGACCCGAGAGGAACACTTTGCGGCGGCCGCGAAGTCAAGAAATTGCTCGAAGCGGGGTTCATTGAAGAATGCCAATACTCGGAATGGTTGGCCAACGTAGTCCTAGTCAAAAAGTTGAGTGGGGCATGGAGAATGTGCGTGGATTTTACAGACCTGAACAAGGCCTGTCCAAAAGATAACCACCCTCTGCCCAAAATCGATAGGCCGGTCGACTCGACGGCAGGTCACGCTCTCCTAAGCTTCATGGACGCAAACGTGGGGTATCACCAAATCCCGATGGCAGAGCATGATCGAGTTCATACCGCCTTTGTCACCAATCAAGGGGTGTATTGCTACAAAATGATGCCCTTCGGGCTCAAGAATGCTGGGGGCTACGTATCGGCGCACGGTCAACAAGATATTCGGCGATCAAGCTGGGTCGGAATATCGAAGTATACGTTGACGACATGATCGTAAAAAGCAAAGCTCGGGGTGATCACCCCTCTCGATCTAAAAGAGACTCTCGGTACCTTGAGGAAATACCGCATGATGCTTGAACCCGAAAAAATGCGTATTCGGGGTGAAGGGAGGAAAGTGCCTCGGGTTCTGGGTCGATGAGAGGGGAATCGAAGCCAACCCCGACAAAGTAAAGGCAGTGGTAGAAATGAAGTCCCCTCGGAATGTGAGAGAGGTACAACGCCTAACAGGCTGTTTGGCTGCCCTCGGCCGCTTCTTATCCCGGTCAGCAGATAAGAGCTTATGCTTCTTCAAAGCTCTAAAAAGAAAAGAGTTCACTTGGGATGACGAGCCGAACAGGATTTCACCTCCCTCAAAGCGCATCTATCAACACTCCCAAAGTTGATCTCCCCTTCTTGTGGGAAGCGTTGTTCGTTTACTTAGTTGTGTGTCGGAATACGCGCTCAGTTGTTTTGGTGGCCGAGAGGGAAGAAAAACAGCACCCGAGTCTACTTCATAAGCCACGCCTTGAGGGGCCGAGGCCAAATACAACGAGGTCGAGAAGATGGTCTTCGCCTTAGTAATGGCCGGTCGGAAGCTCGAAGCCTTATTTTCGGGCCCATCCAATCAAGGTTCTCACGAGTCAACCGCTCGTAAAGCTCATCGAAAGCGAGGAACCATTCTAGCGGGATGACTAGCGCGGGCGGATCGGCTAGCGAGATTTCGGGTTGGAATATGAACCCGGGAGGGCGATCAAAGCCCGGGCCTTAGGCGATTTCATAACCGAATGTACGTCCAGGCCTCCGGCCCGGTCGGCGGGAGGCTTGGGAGTTACAAGTAGATGGCTCGTCCACCAAAACGGGGTGTGGAGGCGGGTTGGTTATCGAAGCCCCCGGTCGGGGAAAAAATGGAGTACGCCATCAAATTTGAATTCTTAAGCTCTAACAACGAAGCCGAATACGAGGCCCTAATCCTCGGATCGGAGTTGTGCATCCTAGCCGGAGCCACCACGATCAATGCTAAATCCGACTCACACGGTGATTGTGGGGCGGATATCAGCGAGTATGAGGCCAAGGAAGACAACATGAGAATGTATCTCGGCCAAGGCCCAAAGCATCATCAAACGGCTATCTCAGTTCAATATCACCCACATACCCCGATCAGAAAATCAGCAGGCCGATGCTTTAACCCGAATGGCCAGTTCGGCAGAAGGGTCGGCCCTAAACAAGTCCTGGATGGTTCCTATGGCACGAGAGTCAACTCTATAAAAAGTCCTTCACTCATCCATTGCTCAGTGCGTAACCCCCGAGGAAGGAAATTACATCCTCGGGGGAAATCCACCAAGGGGCTTGCGGAAGCCATCAAGGGGGAAGAACCATAGCGGGAAAAGCTCTCCGAGCCGGATATTGCGGCCCACTTTGAAAGCGACGCTCGGGAGGCCGGTAAAGAGATGCCCATCCTGTCAGATCCACTCGGACATCCCCAGGGCACCAACCACCCCATTGACAACAATTCAAGCAGTCTTGCCATTTGATAAATGGGGTATGGACCTACTCGGACCATTTCCCCCAGCCTCAGGCCAGAGAAAGTTCCTGATAGTCGCCATTGACTATTTCACCAAATGGACGGAAGCCGAACCACTCTCCTCCATAACGGATAAACAAGTTCAAGCGTTCATTTGGAGAAACATCATCACCAGATTCGTAGTCCCGCAGTACTAATCTCCGACAATGGACGACAATTCAAGCGGACCAGACTCGAGAATACCGTACTCGGTTCGGAATAAGCACCAAGTTCTCCGCAGTCTCAAGGCCGCAAACGAACGGGCAAGTTGAGTCGGCTAATAAAATAGTCCTCAAAGGAATCAAGAAATCTCTGGAGGCGGCCAAAGGGGCATGGGTCGATGACCTACCAGGAGTCCTCTGGTCGGCAAGAACTACTACCAAGGAGGCAACAGGACATTCGCCGTTCAGCCTTGTGTACGGAAGCGAGGCGGTCTTGCCAGTAGAGATTGGCATCCCATCTCCCCGAATGACGTTCTACGAATTCGAGAGGAACGAGGAAGAGAAGCCATCGAACTTGGACTTCTTCTGCTAGGAAACAAGGGGCAATGCACTGCTAAAATCCATCCGGTACAAACAAAGGGTTACTCGGATGTTCAATCGCAGAGTAAAGTCCCGACCAATCCAACTCGGCGATTTGGTTGTCCGAAAAGTCGAAGCCACTGGGCTCTCGCACTTAAAGGGAAAGCTCGGACCTAACTGGGATGGCCCTTACAAAGTCACAGAAATCATCAAGCCCGGCACATTCCGACTAGAATCCTCCGAGGGCATTCCCCTGGCCCGACCCTGGAATGCAGACAATCTCAAAAGATACTTTGTGTAGGTTGTTACTTGCAATAGGGGCATATATTGTAATAGCTGTAATTATAGCCGGTCGGTAGTTTTGTAACAAAGTCAATCTTCTAAAGATGGCTCTCATGGAAGAAATATAAACAACTGTCGGTCGGTATGTTGGGTATCAGTGACAGCCTGTTAGACTTAACCAGTCAAAAACAAATTGCTATCCTTTCTGGAAATCATAGTTAGTCGGCAGTCCTACAACTGAATCGGCTCAGTAGCCAGTTTTCTGTATACAGCCAAAATGGCACGTATTCGGAAAAGACTTAACCAATCGAGAATCAAGAAAGGGACCAACTTAGTCGGAGTCAATGAAGTTAATCGGTTAATATTGCAATCAACAAACAAAGAAATTGAAGAAATGACAAGTTTCATTAAAGATGTCTCGAATTACAAAAAGGAAGTCAGTACAAAAGCAAGGGAGGCAAAAGCGTAAAAAAGGCTAAGTACAAGCGCTACATTCTAAGAGCTAGGGGGAGGGGGAAGATCAGTCATGCTCTCGGCGTTCGGCTCGGAGTTGTCACCGACCAACTCTTTACCCCGACCAGCATTGTCGGCCGCCTCTGCATCATCCTCATTGTCATCAACATCATCGCCGTCCAGGACGTTGACGTCGACTTGACCCTCTTCATCGTCGTCTTCATCATCTTCACCCCCTTCAGCTTTCAGCCGAGCCAGGATAGCAGCGTTGTCGGCATCGATTGACATCTGATAACTCGACCAAACGTCCGCCCAGACCAAGTCGGGGTGGGACTCGCTGAGACCTTCTTGGCCCGATCAAGCGCTTCATCCTCCCCCATTTTATGCGCCGCACTGCCGACCTCGTTGGCGTAGACCTCGGCGGCGTCAGATTTCTCCCAGTCGGAGAACCACTGTGCCTCGGTCTTAACTTGACCCTCCAACTCAGTCAGCTTAACTTTGAGGTCGGTCACCTTTTGCTCCGCCTCCTTCAGCTTGACCAAGGCATCGGCCTTCTCGGTCTGGGCAGTATCCCGAGCCAGGACCAGGTCGGTTCTCTCCTTAGCCCACTTACCCCGTTCCTCCTCGAAGCCTTTCTGGTCCCTTTCGATGGCCGCCTCGGCATCACTGAGCTTCGACTCGGCTATCCGCTTGTCTTCCTTGGCGCGATAGACCTCGTCAAAGTGTTTCTTGGCCTTCTCCTTAAGATCGGCCACCTCCTCAGTAAGGCTTACTCGGTTCTGGGCCACATTGGCCAGTCGAACAGAGAACTGGAAAAGAAGAGCGAACAAATCAAAACAAAGAAAAATAAGGGCACATGAGTAATGGGTAAGACACTCGGCAGAAAGAAAGGGACTTACATCATGCCAGGAGCGGAAAAGCTCATTGGTCTCGTTCGGACCATGGGTTGCCTGAATATGATCCCGGTCGGCGGCAGTGTACATCAATTCTATGGCCTTCGTCCAGCGACCATCTTTCTCGGCTCGACTGAGCTCGGTGAAGGGCACGCCGAGCATCGCCCCCTCGCCCAGTTCATCCTCAACACGGTCGGCGGAGGGAGACATGGGAGTATACTGAGGACTCCCAATCGGCCGAAAGTCTGAGGAGTGAAGAGAGAGAGATCCGCCATCAGCAGGCTGCGGTAGCCCCCTCAGGCTAATAACCTCAATGGACTTTGACTTTTTGGCTTCTTTCTCCCGATCAGCCTTCTCCCGATTAGCTTTGGCTCTCGCGAGTGCCTTCTCGGTCTGAGTGACCTTGTCAGCCGACCGTTCCTTCCTCTTCTTGGACTTAGGCTTGGCGGGATCTTGGAGAAAAAGAAAGAACTCCTGTAAATCTCTAACTACAGGAAATACCGCTCAGCTAAAAAAGAATGGAATTCTTACCTTCGGAGGGGCAGGGACCTTCATGGTCTTAGCAGCAATCTCAGCCTTCAGCCGAGCAGCCCTCATTGCAGCTACATTCAGTTTGTCGGCCATGGTCGGATCTACCTCGTCTATATACGCTCGGGCAGGCTCTGCAAAACAAAACAAGATGCAAAAGTGTTAGTCAAAATGAAAGATCAAAACATCACTCTGACCACCCTAAGCCACCCCCTCGGCAAATTACCCTTCGGGAAGGTCGAACTCAGGCCCATAGCCGAGAGGAAATGCTCATCACTGAAAAGATGGCAGTCGGGCAACCATTGGCCGGGGACGAACACCTCGCCCCCATTTTCGATCCTCGACTCGGTCTGCATATAGCAGGCCGCAGCTCCTTCCTCATCATCAAGCTCGCCTACCCGGCAATTCAAAGCAACGAGGGGCTCGGTCGGGGGAGGGACCAGCGGAATTCCCCAATCCCCGCCGAAATAGACGAAGGCGAACTCCCTACGAAACCCTTTCTGAGATCTAGGAAGATTGAGGACGGTCCGATATCCCGGTCGGACCTGAAAACTCCACCAGCCAGGCCCGTTAGACGCAGCCATGACTTCGACCAGCCTGTACATGTGCCTCCACAACTTAACGGTCGGTCGGACACCTATCAGGTTGCAGATGACCTGGAAGGCGTTGATCCCCCCCATGAGTTCGGAGAGACTTGGCAAATTGCCAAGTTGTAGGCATTCAGCAATTCTTTGGCAAAAGGGGTCAATGGGAACCGAAGCCCCATCTCCATCGATTTGTAGTAGACAGCTATGCATCCGGGCGGTGGAGACAGAACTGTATGATGGGCTTCCGGTCGGACCAGATAGTAAGGATCTTTAATTTGGAACCTGGTCGCCGTCCCCCGAAGGTCCTCAGTCAAAGACTTAATTACTCCGGGCTCGGGGAAGAAAGTCCCTGGACCTCCTTTCGGATCCAGGTCGGGATACTCTAATTCTCGGCCCGAAGTAGACGCTTCTCCTGCTCCCCTCGGCATGGCCACCCGCACTACATCACGAGACAAATATTTGTCTAAGTAACTTCTTGAGGGGGGATAGGCCAGCGACACTTCCCAAGGATAGGGAATGATACCCTCGGCCTCCTCCTCCACCGAAGACGAAGGGCTCGGGAGAGTAACCGCGTCGGGTACAGCCGAGGGGTCGGGGCAATTTATTATAGCCGACACCAGCGTTATTCCCATCCCTCTCACCTCCTCGGATAATTTATAGGGAGGTGAGGCCGGAGGTGTCGACGACTCGGACGAATCTCCCATTATTTATAGACAAGGGAGTCGGCCGAGGTTATTCAAAGGAAAAGAAAGAAAGAAAACTTAAGAAAAAACGAAAAGCGTGCACAGTCGGACGAAGAAGAGTTGGAGGAAGAGCTTTGAAGAGTTGAGAGAATTTGGAGATTTTTGAGAGAGAGAGAATGAGGAAATGAGCAAGTAACCCTGAAATTCTCTCCCCTCTCATACATATATAGGGGTGCCTTGGGGGATGTGCAACGCAAACCCCCCCGCGTCGCTCTAATGGGCTTTCAATAGAGGCCCAATTGGACCCCTTCAGTCCATTCCATAAGGAGTCCAGCGAAATTAAGAAGAGCATCCTAAGCCCGAGGAATTTGAAGCGTCAGAACTCCATGAGGCGCCCCTCCAGCTCGGCTTATATCAAGGGCCCCAAAATCCCCGGTATCAAGAGTGGACATGTGGCACGACAAGGGGGACACACCCGGTCGGACCAACTTGGGGCTCATAAGCCCCTCATCCGAGTGGCTCGGCACCCCATTCGGCCAACAGGAGCTCCCCTCCTTTGCCGAATCGCTTCTATACTTGGTCAAATATGGCCAAGTATCAGCTAGCCCTTCATCCAATAAGAAGAGACCGGGTCGGCAACCTCCCTTCAAATAGGGAGTGACCCGGTCGGACCTCTCCTCCTCCAAATAAGAAGGGACCGGGTCGGCATTCTTCCTTCCATGGAAAGTGACTTGGTCGGACCTCTCCACTTGCCCACAAGAGGAGACCGGGTCGGCACTCTCCCTTCACCAGGGAGTGACCCGGTCAGCCACCCCTCATTTAGCAGGGGATGACCGGGTCGGCACTCTCCCTTCACCAGGGAGTGACCCGGTCGGCCACTCCTCATTTAGCAAGAGGAGACCGGGTCGGCATTCTCCCTTCACCAGGGAGTGACCCGGTCGGCCACTCTTCATTTAGCAAGAAGAGACCGGGTCGGCACTCTCCCTTCACTAGGGAGTGACCCGGTCGGCCACTCCTCATTTAGCAAGAGGAGACCGGGTCGGCCTTCTCCCTTCACCAGGGAGTCATCCGGTCGGCCACCCCTCATTTAGCAAGAGGAGACCGGGTCGGCATTCTCCCTTCACCAGGGAGTGACCCGGTCGGCCACCCCTCATTTAGCAGGAGATGACCGGGTCGGCACTCTCCCTTCACCTGGGAGTGACCCGGTCGGCCACTCCTCATTTGGCAGGAGATGACCGGGTCGGCACTCTCCCTCCACCAGGGAGTGACCCGGTCGGCCTCTTCCCATTTACCAGGAGGAAACCGGGTCGGCGCTTTTCCTTCAACAGGAAGGGAACCCGGTCGGCATTCCCCCCTTCCAGCAGGAAATAAGCCGGTCGCCAACCAATCAGAAATAAGGCGGCTGTGTATTCCGCCACAGACAGGCATCCCACCAGTCAGGTTCCCGTGATCCCCCATCTATGGCGTGGGGCTAATTGTTTGGGCTCAATTAATCAGCAGCCCAATAAGGAGCCTAAAAGCCTCCTAGAGCATGGGACAGGTGGCAGCAGTGGGTCCCACCTGTAAGTTGACCTAATCACCAGTGTTTTGGGAGATCTCTAAGAAGGATGGAATAACCATTGCCTAAAAAGGGTAGCATGCCCAAAAGGCCCATCTGAACAATGTTACTTGTTTGGGAAATCCCCAACACTATAAATACCAACTGCCTCATCAATGAACAGGTATTGAATTCTCACCTAGCAAACCAGAGCATCTCTCTCTAGACTTTATCTCTCTACCTCTATCTCAACTGACTTGAGCGTCGGAGGGGCGATCCCGGAACCACCCCCGGGGTAGTCTAACCTCGTTTTTCAGGATTCAGGTGTACGGACATCGAAGCTCAGGCGAACACTCTTGGGGCCCACATCAAATCTCACAACATATTATAATCCTTAATTTCTTAGCAGAAACAGAATGTTATATACTTCCTCCGTTTCTTTTTAAATGCAACAAATGCACTTTTACGCATCCCGATGCATTACTTTAACCACAAATATCTATAATTACATATAAGTAAAAATTATAAAAATTACATATTACGAAAGTATGTCATGTGACAAATCTAACAAGATCCCACTTGACTATGTTTTTCATTATGTACAAATCACAAATCTTAGCCAAAGTGATAAGTGTGAATAGTGAAAAAGTGCATTTGTTGCATTTAAAAAGAAACGGAGGAAGTATACATATACGGAAACATTATATTAAACAACATGTAAGTATCAAAAACAATGATCAATACGCAATTCCGTTATAAATTACTTCCTCCGTTTTTTAATAAGTGACACAGAGAGAAAGTGGGGGAATACCAAGGAGTTTAGAGAGAAAAAGTTGGGACCACTTATATAACCAATCAAGTTGGAGTATTGGATAAAGTGAGTAGGCTAAACAATTAAATGAAGGCAAAGATGTAATAAATGAGACGTATTTTTTACTACTTTGAGTTATGTCTCACTTATTGTGACATTTCCCTAAAAGGAAGATGTATCACTTATTAAAAAATAGAGGAAGTATTAAACAAATTTCATTTTAGAAAATGTATTTAATACTTGTTTACTCAATCCCAGTGAATTTGAACACGCTGAATTGCAGAGGTTTGAGTTAACTCTCAAATCCCTCATTGAGGAATAAAATAAGAAAATTGTTACTGCTTAATAACGACTCCAATACTGGTGCTGAGTCTCTGCTCAGTAAGTATCAGACCAGGAAAAGAGTTACATTGATACCCCCTCTACTTTTTTTTATTTGCTACATTGTTGGTGCGCGGTTTTCAAGACATTATATAACCCTCAATATCTCTTATTTCGTTTAAATAAAAATTATAAAAATGTGATATTATGGATCTACACATCGAGACGAAACTAACAAGACCACACATGACTATATGTGTACTTATAAAAAAATCAAAATAATCGGTCAAAGTTAGTGGTTCAATTCCCAAAACAACAATGTAGCAAATAAAAAAAGTAGAGGGAGTAATAGGATCCAACTCTCACTGAGAGAACACCACCCTCATCATTCTCATTATTCATCTAGAATTACCAAAATAGAAATTCCTAAGTTTGATGGCACTGAGTTCAAATCCTGGTTATATAGGTCCAATCAATTTTTTGAACTAGATGAAGTATTTGATGCCAATATAATAGGATTGAATTGACAACCATCCACATGGAGAGTAAGGACTTACTATGGCCCAAAGCTTATTTACATGGGAGCAGTATGTGAAGGAGGTGATCTATGTCAAGTATGGCTCGTTTCTTCAAGTCCTAGTTTTGTTAGGACTCGTTTGCATAGTTTCCAATTTTTGTTAGGAGTTCTATGTAAATTAGTATTTTATATGTTTTAGTAGTCTTTTACTTGTGAGTTTTTCAATTTTACTTAGAATATATTTTTCTTCAAGCGCTCCAGGAATTCTAGTTAAAGTTGAGTTAGGGGCGTGTAAGGAGGCTTGCTTGCTGTCCAATTAATGGCTAGTTCGGCGTGTTTGTTAGATGCTTGACGCCCAGCTCCACTAGTTCATTTATTGTCAAATACTCCCTCCGTCCCAGAATAGTGTGAACACTTTCTTTTTATGTTTGTCCCAAATTAGTTTGAACACTTCCATTTTTGATATGGTCTCACTATTAATATATTATTTATTTTACATATCTTTGGCTCACACTCTACCTTTTATCAATAAAAAGTTACCCAACTTTCTCTCTCCTCTAATAAAAAATACCCCATCAACTCCTATCACATCTGCTTTTTAAATAAAATAACATTTGATAACCACACTACAACTTATCACCTTAAACTACGTGTCCCAACAAGTATTTAGATCTTTTTGGAACGGAGGGAGTAGATAAAATAAAAGGTGCTAGGGAGTACGGAGGTACTAAGGGTAGTGACTATACTTTATTGGGAATTTGGGTTAAATTGTCAACTTTGCCTAAATTTAGAATCATGACAATTTCATGGTATGTTTTCCAGAACAATGTAGTTGTATGAAGAAATACAATTTTTTTGTCTTATAATTTCATCATGTAGTAAGTATACAGTTTACCATGAGAAATAATACTCCCTTCGTTCTTTAAAGATATACTCGATTACTATAGATACACATTTTAAGGCAAATAGGAGAGTGCAAAAAAAAAGAGTCTACTTGATTTCTTTACTTTTTTTTGTGAGGAGAGAGTGTGGGTTTATTATATTTTAAGGGAGATAGAGAGTATGAAAGAGAGAGAGTATGAGCTAAGGATGATTAAATTATTGTATATCTTTTGTCACATGAGGAATAAAGCACAATGAATATATCTTTAAAAAACGGATGGAAATGAAAAGCGAATAAATCTTTATAAAACGGAGGGAGTACTACCCAATCTTCATAAAAAGTCTCCATTTATTGAAGGGAAAATAGGTAGACAATTTAATCTATCTTATAGAAACTAAACCTTTTAAGGATATTACATATTCGCTAAACTTACGTTGATTTCTCTCTCTCTCAAAATACAACTTTGACCGTTAATAACTTTGATTATATGTATGTAAAAATTATAAAAGTCTAAACTTTTAAAAACTATACGGAAGTAAAACAATTAAGATATTATATCATAACATTTTCCTATATATTAGTAAGAAAACATGGTGAAACTGAGCTTATGAATGCAGAAAAAAAGAACAACTAAATAAAGAAGGGAGTATTGAGTTTTCCATTAGTAGCTATAGTCGAAATATGTAAAGAACTCAAGTTCACCTACTCCAATATCAATCCATTACTCTAAATTAGAGAAAATTCATCTGAAAAACGAAAAAGTAAAAAGAGCAGAGTAGTAATTATTAGCACAAAAACGAAAAACATAGTAAACTATCAATGACGTCTTCGCTTGTTTCTCAAGGCTAAAGTATCATCTCCTCCATAGGTCCGTCAAATACCTCAATGAACTTGAGATCTAAACGATCAATGACGTCTTCGCGTAGATGAGAAGCACCAAAAGTAAAATTTTCAGGGCCACAAACTTGTAGACGGCGATCAGCACTCAATGAACATAGCTGTCCATTTTCTCCAAATTCAACAAGCGCAGAAGAGTGATTAGTTCCTAATAGCTTCTCCACAGTAGCTGAGTGAGTAGGATCAAAGGGGTATACCAGCCAATCAGGCATTGCGCGACATAGATCAGAATCATTAAGCTCTATATCAGCTGAATTAGAACGACGGACAAATACTACTTCAAAATGAGGATTGTTTTTTTTCAATTGCTCATACCATATTAATAGTTGACAAAGAAAGGTGGCGTCATCAGGATAGTCAAGAAAAAGAAATATGTTCTTGCCCTGGAGATCTGATAGAAATTTCTTATCTGTGCCCTGGTAAAAGTACCAGAAGTCCTTGGACCGAGAAGCAAACAATGACTCAAAGGTCAGATCCTCCAACCTGTTCAATTCTCTTTCGATAAGGTTCTCTCTGAAGAATGGATATGCATCAATTCCGTACTTTTTCATCACTTTTTCTCCAAAAGGTTCAACGAATTCATCACCGGCTCCTACGATGATGAGCCTATCACGATATCGCGGGAAGGTAAGTCGCAGCAACCTGCAGGTTACAGAGTTGTTGTAGGGCATACGCCACCAAGATGAGCTTATTTTATACTTCTGCAGCAAAGTGTTAACATTCTCCATCCAAGCCTGCGGGGTATAACGTTGATCAAAGGGCAAGTAGACCAGCACAATTTCTAATGCCAGCTTTCGAGTTCTGCATTTTTGATAGATATCACAAAGCATGGCAAGCAAATTTCCTTCCGCACACAAGTACAAGCAAACATTTTTCTTGCTGAGTTCTGAGATAGTCGTCACCTCCTCACTGCTTCCTGCTGGATTTGGACTAATTTTTTCAAGAACGTCACAAGCATTGCATCCCAAAAGTCCCACAAGAGTGGATGTAGAGACAGATTTCCATCTTGGTGTGTCGTTTGCAATAACTTCCTCCAGTTTCTCATAACTAAAAGGGAAGGCATCGGCTCCATGATAACGAGTGAAGCGAATCTCTCCGAAGCGTAAAATATCCCTCTTGATATCCACGTCGTTACCCATATCCATGTTGTTATCCACATTGAAAAGAACACATTGAATATGTCTATGACCAAGGAGGTCAAGAAACCTGCAAATAAAGTCACGACGCTCCAAGTCCTCGAATGGTACTACAAGACACGAAGGGGGGAAACCCGATAAGAAATGATCGAAAACCACCTTGTAATTGGCACACTTATTCATCTTTGCAACCACTACCATCTCAAAATCCTTTCTCGTGGAATACAAATCGCAGCATGTAGTTATTAGAGCCTGGAGATAAGGTAATTCAAAACAATCACGAAGGACAGGCACGTGAAAACAACAAACCATAATGTATTTGCCCCTAAATGTAGTCTTGTCAACTGCAACACGAGCACCATCAATTCGATCCAGGTAACTCTTCATATCACCCTTACCACCAGACAACAAGGATGTAACATTGAAAGTCTTGTCAGTGTTACACACAATGGGAAATAATTTTTTTGATTCAGAAACCATGTTACATATATCATCAGGATATTCCGGTATCACAGGATGCAATTTTATGAGAATAGGACATGATCCATGTGTCCAGGGAATCTGCTGCTCTTCAAGCGTCATAGGCCATATAGACGGTTGAAGCCTTGGAAAAGAGCGTTCCAAGTCCATTTCACTTTTTCGTAGAAGTTCCTGCAGTCGCTGAAAAACACTAGTTTCCCCCTTCACCATAATGCCTCTCTTCACATTCACAAGGAGACAATGAAAAGAAGCAGGAGCATCAGCTTCATGGCATTTGCATATATGGCCATGGAGCTCGCGCTCCTTGAATGGTAACCGAAGACACCACAATGGGACGCGACGCAAGAAAGGTTCATGAACCCTCTTGGAATTGGTTTCTTCATCCATCATTCTAACAAGCAGCACCATTTCAAAATCATCTCTTGCTATATACAACTCAGAGCATGCCTTTATGAGATATTCGGGAACCAGTGTATCAAAGGTGTCATCTTCAAAGTCATCATTCAAGTGAATACAAAGAAACAGAAGGTAATTGTTGCGAAGAGTGTCCTCATCAAGTGCAACTTGTCTATGAAATCGAACAAGGGGATTTATCTTAGCAATACTGGACAACAAGGTCGTCATTTCATCAAAATCCGAAGAGTTGTCAATAATCTCAGTGTCACTGAGTTTCTCTCTCTCAATCAAAGATGATAATGGTAAATCTTCTCGAAATGAAACAACAGAATTCAATACGTTGAACCCTGTAGCCTCATCCATCTATCTCTGGAAAACTTTCCTAGTAAAAATGAACCTGGATTTAGGCAAAATATTTAAACAAAAACACAAATCAAGAAGATATTGAATGTTCTTCATTCGGATAAATCGACCTAACTCCTAAGAAAAGAACAGAACATCCATTTACCAATCTTCAAACCTTACCTCATCAATTCATCATTCTAATCAATCACAAATGGTATTATATTTACAGAAATTCAACAAGAGATTACATAAATACTAATGAAGAAATAAAATCAGTAAAATTCGATCAAAATAGGGTCCCTAACCTTTAATCCAAGGCCTTTACGAGAATGATCGAAATAAAAGCCCGCTTCTGCCACCAAAACGATATACGGTCTTCTTCCGTCGAGGTGCGAGAGGAAGTGCTGAACCCTAACGTGAGAACATCCAGCTAATTATATGCCTGATACTGAATTACTGATACTGATACTTGCGCACAACGTTTTCTATTTTTCAACAAATGTTGGTACTAAATAAACCAAGCTTGCTTGGTGGAGGTGGTGGACAACTCACCTTGTGTCTTGTGATTTTGAGGTCACAAGTTCGAGCCCGACTAGTGTTCGTATCGGTGGTAAGCCCAATTAAATCTGTGATATATATAGTTTTAAGGTGTTATATATATACCTATGTTGGAATTTTAGATTTTTCGAGCCCCAAGCGTTGACTGCGAGAGGTGCTGGTCCAGTAGGGTCCTTCTTCTTACCAAGGGGTTACTAGTGGAGGCCCTAAAAAAAATAAGTTATACTAAATACCCTTCAAAAAAAAGTTGTACTAAATAATAAGGGTGATATGAAAATACTAGTTTTTATTCCCTCACTTTGTTATTAGTTTATTCACTTCTTTAAGTACACAATTTTATCACTTTATGAGACATAAACTAGTTTATAGGCCCGGGCTATGCCTCGATAATTATAATTATCATTTAATAATATTTTACTTTAGAATTATAACACCAAATATTACTTGGTTTAGTGGTTAAGACTTTAATATACTAACATGAAGTCATGGGGTCGAACCTCATATCATACATTTTCTAATCGGTTATTTCACCAAATACCCCCGACAAATCACAAAATTCAACATATACCCTCAATGTTTCAGATATTCAACATATACCCCTGAGTTTCCGAAAACGTTCACCAAATGCCCTTTTTCTAACGAACGTTAACTTGCCGTTAGCGTTATTTACAATTTTGCCATTATTAACCCCTAACCCTTACCCCTAAACCTTAAAACCCTAATCCTAACCATAACCCACCACACTCCCCCGCCAGCCCCCCAGCACAGCCCCCACCCCCTCCCCTCCACCCCCGCAACCACCAAGACCGCTAACGGTGGTGGTGGGTTAGGGTGGTGAGTAAGGGGGAGGGTGGTGGGTTAGGGTTAGGGTTAGGGTTAGGGGTAGGATTAGGATTTTAAGGTTTAGGGGGTTAGGGTTAGGGTTAGGGTTTGGGGTTAATAATGGCCAAATTGTAAATAACGCTAACGACAAGTTAACTTCCGTTAGAAAAATGGCATTTGGTGAACGTTTTCGGAAACTCAGGGGGTATATGGTAAATATCTGAAACATTGATGGTATATGGTGAATTTCGTGATTTGTCGGGGGTATATGATGAAAAAACCGTTTTCTAATTTTTTATTGATTGTGGAGTACATGAAGTGAACACTCTAAGAGATAGTGCCACGTGGCATAGTTTCTTGTTCAGTAAGGCCTTTTAATATAATATATTTTTATAGATATACGGGTAACAAAAATTTTTTTATAGTTTTTTCCTAATTGTATTAAATAGTAACAGTGATATGTGAATAGTTGTTTTTACTCTCTCTATTTGTTATTTGTTTATTCACTTCTTTGGGCACAAAGTTTTATGAGAAATAAGTATGTGGAAGAAGGAAAAAAGCACTCCCTCTATTTTCTTTTACTTGTTATACTTACACTACTTTTCACGCATGCCAATGCAAAACTTTTATGACATATATCTTTAGTTATGTATTTGTAAAAATTACAAAAAGTACATATAATAAAATTCATATTAAGACGAATCTAACAAAATTTTACATGACTATGTTTCTATTCACGTATAAATCACAAACGATGGTCAAAGTAAAATTTGTGAATAGTGCAAAATGTCAAATTGTAACAATTTAAAAAAACAGAGATAGTATTTTTTTTCGCATATCGTATTAAAGGTTTCTCTACCTTGCTTATCTTGCAAAGCTACTTCTATTATGTTCCTTTTGTTTTTTTGGTCAATAATTTGCTTCGATATTTCAGTTCTAGTAGCGCTAGTGGTATGTGGAGGATGGATTTGCTTATTGTCTTTTCTTTCTGGTATAGTTTGGTGTCTTTATGATGTCTTCTTTGGAAGTTTATGAGAAATTTAGGGAGGATCTCAATTGACTCCTCGTAGAAGGAGTTAACATCAGTGAGGAATGTGTAGTCTAAACCAATTCAATGGATCCTAGAGGAGTCTTGGATCCTGTAAGGGAGATGAAGAAGGAAGGGAATGTGCTTTAAAAAAAATTGAGGATCCTTTAGAGAAATATGGTTATATTGCGGTAATTCTCTATAGTTTTGTATTTGAGAAGGAAGAGGATATGGTCAAATTTTATGATATGTTTATCTACTTTTTGGTCAACTTTGTTGCTTGTATTAGTAAGAAGAAGGATTTTGAACAAGCAGGATAAATTTGTTTAGCTGTCTTGGAGTTTAACCCTTTGATGTTGAAGCTTTATTTAGAAGAATTATACTCCAATAGAATTGGAAAGCAATGATTTGGCTTATTAGGACTTATTATCGGTCTACGAATTAGACCCCTCAAATAAAGAGGTAGCCAAAAAATGGGAGAAAGTTAATTATGTGTTCATCAAAGGTCGACAAAAAAATCATTACATTGGTGATTCTCCTTGTAGACTAAAATTAGGTCTGAGATTACATTCCCCAAAGAGAAAATTTACAAAAATCTCATTTAAGGATCAACCAGACTTCATGCAGCCTACATACACTAGTAGAATAATTGCTTATTGCTGCGGTTTTTAAAGGGCCTATTGCTGCGGTTTTTAAAGGGCCTATTGCTACGGATTTAGCCGCGCCGCAATAAAGGGCGCAGCAATACCTATTACTGCGGTTTTTAACCGCAGCAATACGTCGACCTATTGCTGCGGTTTCTTCCCAAAACCGCAGCAATAGGTATTTTTTTATATTAAAAAAATTAGGTCTATTGCTGCGATTTTTTGAAGAAACCGCAGCAATAGGTGCACGTTTTTCAAAAAAAAAAAATTATTTAAATCTTCATACTGTTTTCAAATTAAAATGCAACAAAAACTAAAAGTAACTAAAATGAACTAGTACATCACATTAGATTCATGCATTGAGTATAAAATTAAAAATAATGAAAATAAAAAATTACAATATCTAAAAGATAAAATAAATAAAAAAATCAGATAACTTTTGTTTACAGCTCTCTGAGACTTTGACCTCATTTCGTGCTATCTCCCCCCAAAACAAGTCGAGTAAATTAAAAAAACAGATAACTCAAGTTGAAACTGGAACAAAAGCAGGAAATGGAACTAATTACACTTGAAATAAAATAATAATAGAAAAAATACAGCACAAACTTAACAACTCGAGCGACAGAGGAGTCACAACGACGGTGGCGAAGGCGAGGGTGAGCGAAGGTGGGCGAAGGCGAGCGAAGGTGAGCGACGACGAAGGTGAGCGATGGAGAAGGCGAGCGACGGCGAAGGCAAGTAAGCTTGGTGGAGTAACAGCCCATAACATCGGCGCCGGTTGAAGACGATGGTCGAAGTCGACAATTGAAGAAGATTGTTGAAGACGATGGTTTCAGGCTCCTGAGAGAGGGAAGAAGAGATGACTGAGAGGAAGGAAGGGAGAGGGAGGCGAGAGAGAAGATGAGAGAAGTTTGGGAGGATGAGAGAAGAGAGAGGCGGATGAAGAATATGAAAGGCATATATTCAGTGAATGGAACGCGAGAATGAAACCCTAATTATGTTTTATTATTAAACGGACTTATTGCTGCGGTTTGTTATAATAACCGCAGCAATAGATTAAATAAAATTAATATTTTAATCTATTGCTGCGGTTTCAACCAAGAACCGCAGCAATAGGCTAATCTGAACGCTTTTTTTGTTCTTTTGTGCAATATATTGTTGCGTATGTGTAAAATCGTAGCAATTCAACCGCAGCAATAAGCAATTATTCTACTAGTGATATACTCTAGGCTTCAAGTATAGTGTTGGATAGTGTCTCCCTAGTAATTTATTAGCCGAATATTAGGAAAGAGTATAGATACAATGATATTGTGCAGTAAGAACTTCATTACTACTAAAAATCTAGCAAACCTAAATTACCTTGCCTTACTTGCAAAAATAAGAATTTATGAATAAGAGATTCCTTTATGCTAAGAGAATTACTAAAATTCCACTACCTCCTCGAAATATTAAAAATTATTTCTATAAATTCAATCAAAAACCAGCATTCACATCATTTACACAAGTATGATGTCCATCATCACAATCCATCTAAACTATTGTTTCTGCCTTTAGTTGATATATGCTTCTTATGTACGTCTTCTGAATCCTATAATATTTCAACATCGAAATCTTTTGTGCCACATAATGTTTAGAAGCCAATTTTTGCATAACTAACCTACTTAATCAGGTCTGAATGAGATAGCCACTTGAACTCCACTCTTTCATAATACATCAAAGATGTTAGACTTCTCAGTCATTTTATACACATATTACTTCAGTTCTTTATCAAAATCTTGGATAAGAACGAATGAATAACTATTTGTACATTCCTGGATTTCAATTCTTAAAAAAATATCCAATTTCGTGAATATCATCAATTGTCTGAACCACTATGAGGGTAAGACACATGGAAATTCTAATTGCCACTAAAACCTCATAACCTTTGTTTCTTCACTCATGCTACATGATTAACCTCAAATTAGGGAGCTTCCTACGTGATTGGACAAGAACAACTGAATAACTATTAGTGCTGATAAGAGTCGTACTGATAGAGTCAAGAAAAGGTAAAGTAGAAGTGGATATATAATCAAGTCAGACATGGACTATAGTCAGTTTCCTTTATATTAATAATACCATATCTAAGCCCTTGATGTTATGGACATGAACAAATCTATTCCCAATTGCCCAGTGATTTTGATACTTAAACTTTGCTTCCATTTAACAAATATGACACAAGAAAATTCACGTTTCGTACATAATAAAATCTTAGATTTTAGAGATTGATCAATGTAAAAAGTACCTCACCCTATGGAAATACCCCAAGGTCTTTCGCAATATTTAGTTTTTGCCCAACTCCTCCTTCAATCTGACAATTTCAATATTTAGTTTCTGCGATGGTCACCATGAAAGCTAGACATGTAATTGGAAGGAACACAAGGCAGTATTGTTGATTATTCTGAGCAAGAACTTCTCGAAATTTAGAAAACAATTATGAATAATTTTAATTTTGGATTAGCGTTTGAAAAGTAGGTTCGAAAGAGAGGATAAAAATTAAGAAAAGCCATCAAATTTGACGAGCTTCACGGTTATGGCGGAAACATAAATTCGAAGCACTAAATTTGATCTTGAAATTAAATCGCAATAGAATTACATAATTCAAATACCTTTTAAGAACAAAGAGTGGGCCCTGAACATCCTTGTGACTCTGTAATTGAAGGAATTTAATAGAAAGGAATTAGAAAATTAAAAAAGAGAAAAATCTGAAGAACAAAAGAGATGAAGAAGAAGGATGACGAACCCATTGATTTTGACCCGTGCTGAACGCGTACAAGGCGACATGAGGAGCTGTGAGAAGAATATCTTAAATGCAAAGATCAAATCGCTGAAGAATGGTGAAATCATTTCTAAAAGATTGGTTGAATAAACCCTAAATTATTACAGTTTACAAGGGGGAAAGTGAAGAGACGGGGAGAGGGGAGAGAGAGAGTGAAAGTGGAAAGTGGCGTAAGAGTCTAAGAGAGGTGAGGAGAGAGAGTAAAAGAAGAAGAAAAATCATGCGTCTTAGATTACTCAAGTGATGTAGGCCTGAGATTCACCAAAATCTTAGGAATATTGAATTTCATGCTAGCTTTTATTACTCAAAACACTATTGATTTCTGCAGTAGGTGAACTTCCTACTTTTAAAAGGTTATGGATTTCCCTTTATTTAATTCCATTCTATTTTTTTGGCATTTTCTAATGTAGTTGTTTGAATTTTTGGAGACGCTAAATGTGTTACCAAAACTTTCTCTTCATTTCAAATCGAACCAAACCGAAATTAATTCAGTTTTTACATTTCAAATCCAAATCCAAACCAAAATTTAACACAAACCAAACCAAACAGAAATCTATACAAATATATTAAAAGGCATTCTGATGCAAGTCTACACGCCACGTGGCACTATCCCTTTGGTTGTTTCGTTCCATGTCATCAACATACATTAAAAAAATTAGAAACATGTTTCGTAGAATATTCGACCACGTGACCTCAAATTAATATAGTAAAATTCTAACCAATGAACTATGATATATTAGATGCTCTCTTTTGACATGAAAATATTCTAAAACCAAAACCAAACCGAACAATGAAAACCAAACTTTTTTTTAATGATGTAAATAATTGTTTTGCAAATATTACAAATACTATGAAAGTATAAAGTATAAATCCTCGAACATGAAAAATTACTTAAAATCTCAACCAAAGTTTAAAATTGAAGTAAAAATAATGAAAAAAAGATAAAATAAAAAACACCTGATTTTCATCAGTTCTTTTTTCCCATGAGAGATTCTGATGGCGCAATTGTGAGACTCGAGATCGAGAGATTGACTGAGGAGAGAGAAACGAACTGGAGAGAAATGCAGGAGAGAGAGATAGTGATTGAGTGAGGAGATAGAGAAACGACAAGGAGGACAGGGGAGTTAGACTACCCACTTATGTTTCTTAGGATTTAATAAAAATTGGCTTATATATCCAAGGCCCATATAGTGATAGAAATATGAAAAGTTTGGTTCAGTTCGGTTTTTTTATAGGATTTTTGGTTGTATAAAAATACCAAAAAGTAAAAAAGAGCAATGTATATATATATATATATATATATATATATATATATATATATATATATATATATATATATATATATATATATATATATTTTTTTTTTTTAGTTAGTTTTTATGTGATTAAAATTCTCAAGGTTTTTTCAAGATGAATACGCTGGATAAGAAATTTTTTTTCACCATATACCCATTTCAACTTTTGAAATTCACCATATACCCCCCACTTTTCAAAAAATACATCGACTTACTCTTTTGACTAACGGTGTTAGACTTCCGTTAGTCATTAGGCCCTAATCCTCCCCTAACCCTAATTAACTAACCTAAATTAAACCCTAATCTTAACCCTAACCCTAATCTAATACACTAACTTGGGCCCTAACCCTAACCACTAACTTGGTCCCTAACCCTAACCACTAACTTGTGCCCTAACCCTAACCACCCCTTACCCCACTGCACCACCCCCACCACCACCACCCTCACCACCACCACCCCGTCACCACCACCACCCCCCCTCCCCCGTCCCCTGACCCCCTCCCCTTCCCCCGTCACCACCAACACCCTCCCCCTTCCCTCGCCGACCCCCTCCCCTTTCCCCGTCACCACCACCACCCCACCCCTTCCCCGCCGACCCCCTCCCCCCTTCCCCCTGCGCGAACCCCCCCTCCCCCCCCGCTGCGCGAACCCCCCACCCCCTTCTCCCGTCACCACCACCACCCCTCCCTCCCCTTCCCTGTCGCGAACCCCCTCCCCGCCACAACAACCCGGAAAATCGAAAAACCCCCCTTCGTGCGTTTTTTTGTTCTTCTCCCGGCGAGTTTACAGGTGAGGGAAAATTGAGTCGGGAGATGCGAGGGGGGGGGGGTGCGGGGAGTGGGGAGGGGGGCTTCGAGGGTGGTGGGGAGGGGGGTGGGCATCGGGGGTGGTGGGGTAAGGGGGGAGTGGGTGGGGCTGCTGGGTAAGGGGGGGTGGGGGAGTGGGTGGGGTAAGGGGTGGAGGAGTGGTTAGGGTTAGGGTATTAGATTAGGGATTAGGGTTAGGGTTTGGCATATGTTTAGGGTAGTTAATTAGGGTTAGAGGGGGGATTAGGGGTTAATGACTAACGGCGTTAGCCTTCCGTTAGTCATAAGGATAAGTTGATGTATTTTTTGAAAAGTGGAGGGTATATGGTGAATTTGGAAACTCGAAAGGGTATATGGTGCAAAAAAAAATTTGTCAAGAATATATGATGAAAAAACCGATCCTCAAATAAATTACATAAGGTTTGATCCCTAGACGTCAGGGATATGAGGTGGGAAACCTCAACCTCGTAAAACGAGCAATATATTGTTTCATTTTTTTTTTGTTCTCCTTCATTCACAACATATCTTAATCTCCTCTAGAGAGTAGAGGCTTCCTTTGTTTCCCGCCAGAATCAGAAAAATAAATAAGCAGAGGAGCTCAGAAGACGAAGAGTATTTCAAAAAGCGCGAGAGAGAAGAGAAGAGAAGAGTCTGTACTCTGTAGACTGTAATGGATGGCGGCAATGGAGAAAGCATAGTGATGAAAAAGAATGGAAGTGATTCCGCAATCGAACAGCCTTATAGTTATTGTGATGTTGAGCAGATATGGCCTCTATACTTTCCGCAGATTCAGCTCACTTTCCAAGATTGGAGATACCTTCTCATTTCTAAGCTTTCTTGTTTCTTCGCTACTCCCCGCGCTAACCATCTCGTTTCTCAGGTTTTCCTTCTTTTTTTTTTCCTAATCAAGCTTTGCAGTTGTAATTGTGCCCTAATTTTTTTGAGCTTCTTCAATGATTTCAACTGAGTTTTATTGACTACTTGCTTCTTTCGTGTATTCAATTATTAAAATTTTGGAGTATATATTCCATCAGAGTTGTGAAAACATTGACTATTTTAGCAGCATGTAATGTTTTTTCATATGGTTATACCCGAATATGGATTGATTTCACTTTATAATGTTTTTATCCATCTCTTTATGAATCTTTGATCTATGTGTTTTGGGAGTCAACTGCTGTATCATGCTCCCTATTTTAGTTCACATTCTTGAACTTGATTTCTGCTATATTTGAATGACACATTTTGAGCCTGTAGGTTGTTATTCCTACCATCAGCAATGAGCATAGCATCTGTTATTAAGAACTTCTGAGTGCCATTTGAATGTGTGGTTCTGGTGGTTCTTGATAAAGGTTCTGAAGCATTTTGTTTTATTGGTTGATAGACGATTTGCTCTTTGTTATGAGATACAATGATGGTTTATAATAGATTAGTAGAATGAATAACAATGGGCTACACTACACATGTCATACTCATAGCAGTATCGGACTGCTTCCGTCAGTTGCCGGTTGAAGACTTAAACAGTGGATATCAACTTCTTGTAATGGCATTCTTGCTAATTTTGACTCTAATGTGGATCGAGGCGCTAGTAGCCTAGTACACTTTACACAATGGCTAATGTTGTGTCCCTAACTTTGGCTTTATGGACTTAAAGTATGTTTACTTGCTTTCCTAGAAACTACTATGGCTCTTAAAGCATGGCTTTTTACGTTGCAGCATTTGTTTGGTTAATGTTACTTTTATTAGTTATAAGGCCTAGGGCTTCCACAGCTGTGTTAGTTTATTAGTGGGCTATTATTAGCAGGCGTTTGGTTAGTTCTGTACTTTGCATGTCCGACAAGTATAAGAGTTTGTACTTAGTTTCCAAATTTTGTTTTGTTTCCTGTTGGAGTAGGGAACAGATATCCTTTTTCCTATAAATAAGGGTTAGGTGCCATAATGAAAGTGGATGTCTATGATATTAAAAATTATGTTAAGCTGTTGTACTTGAACAATGAGAGAGAAATTCGTCGAGGGATCTAGATTTTACTTCCATTGCCACTAAAGTCAAACTTAGAAGCTAGAACTTAGAAGTCTCTGCTTCTTAAGATCTACTGGAACAGACATCTGTTTGGTATCAGGCTCTCTTTTATGAGCATTTATAGGTCCTCTCAGCATTCTGTCTGGTCACAAAAAATCAGTTAATTTTATAATTTTCAAATGCTGACTTATTTCTTTATGTTTTTATCCCCTCATTGTCAAAGAGATTTGATGTAGAAATGCAATGCATAGGTAAATCATGAAGATGACACATTCTTTTTACCACTCAACTTTCAAGAGTTCAGAAAGATATGTGACCTTGAATGTTTCTATGTAAATCTGGAAGAATACCCGAAAGAAGCTCTCTTGTGCCTGGCTGCTGCCATTCATAAGGTATAGAATGCATTAAGGCAGTAACCAAAGATCTTCAATTAGCCTACTCCTGTTTCGCTTTTGAAGATATTCTGGTGCTTGTGTAATATCTTTGTGTATGATTGATATGCTTTTCTACTGATGCAGGTTACACCTCTCCATGAAAAAAGCAAGTTAGAATCTCACGTGAAGATAAATATCCGGCTTCATAACTACCCTGAATCAATGATTGCTTTGAGGAACTTAAAAGCAGCTTATATAGGTTTAACTTTAACCTAACAACTTTGATTTGATGCTTTGTTTCAACTTTCGTTTTAATTTTTTGAAAAATCTCTGAAATTACTAAATTAGAAGTCTAGTTCTGCCAGAAAGAGAAACTGATTATATGTTTCTGGGTATGAGGTGGTAGACAGGCTGGTATCTGTGCGCGGTACTGTTGTAAAGGTCAGCACTGTTCGACCACTGGTGATGGAGATGACTTTTAAATGCATTCAGTGTGGAGCTGACATCCCACGTTCCTTTCCTGACGGGAAATACTCTCCCCCGTCAACTTGTATTATGAGCTGCTGCAAAGGAAAAACGTTTGCTCCAATTAGATCCACTGCACAGTCCATTGATTTTCAGAAAATAAGGCAAGCTTTGTCTTGTTTGAGATCTATGTCCCTCTGTATTTATGTAATGAATGCATAGGTTATTGAAATTCCTTTAGTTGTAAAGAAGAGTTACCTGTAAACAAAAAGGGGCTCAAAACTTCAAATGGTACTTCCCTGCTGAAAATGAATTTTCATACAGACCTTCTACACAGCTTAGGAGGGATGAGTTCCCTTTTTTATTTAAACTGTGTGGTAGTGGTTTATTAATTTGTCATGTCAATCTCTTTATCTTAACTAAGGAAAATCTGGGTGCTTCAATTAAACAAAGTTAGTGCTTGCAAATTTGCATTGTAGGACATCCTAGCATGAAAAAAATCGTCATTTTCCTCAGAATAGAGGGAGTATATTGTTTTATGTAAACAGAAGGAAGATCTGTGATCTGACATATTATCTCTAGATTGCAGGAGCTTCTGAAACCTGAAAATCATGAAGAAGGCCGGGTTCCTCGGACAGTAGAATGTGAACTTACTGAAGATCTTGTTGATGTTTGTATCCCTGGCGATGTGGTGACAGTTACTGGAATTATAAGGCAAATTAACAATTACATGGACCTTGGAGGAGGTACAGCTAAAAATTGCAGGAAACTTAGAGCAAAAATATACTTCCTCTGTTTTTCTGTTAAGCTGTTCCATTTCTCCTTTACACGTTTGCCAACGTGCAACTTAGACATTTAATATCTCTAATTGTACACAAGTACAAATTATAAAAAGTTGATATTTGGAAAGTATATATTGAGACGAATCTAACAAGATCCCAATTGACTATGTTTTCTTTGTGAAACAATAACCAAAGACAGTCAAACTACATTAGATGAATAGTGTCATAAGTCAATATGGAACAACTAAAAAAAACGGAGGAAGTATAATTTTTGAGTTGTATGTGGACTTTTATGGTTGTCATATTGTCTTGGTTACCGATTCTCCCACTTAGAGAGCTTGTTCATAGAGACTACGTTCTGTTTATATATCTTCTCAAATACTCTCATTTTCTTAGCTCAAATTTAAGCTTCAGCTAGAGTTTCGCTCGATTAAACCAACAACTCGTAATAAATAAATCTCAATTTACGGTTAATAGAGACTACAACCTGATTTTGTGTCTTTCTCTCATGTTCTCATTGTTTAGATGTAATTTGAGCTTGAGCTACAGTTCAGCTTGGATTAGCTTCCTGTTTGGTCATTTTACATGCATGTTGAACGGAACTTGGCAAATCATTGTGACAAAATGACTCCGTAATTCTGTATTACTTGTACTATGTTAGTTTTTAATTTTCTTGCCTATTAGTACCAAAGCTTAACCAGGATAATATAGCCTTTTCAGCTTAAATATTTCAGGTAAATCTAAAAGCAAGTATCAAGGATTATACTATCTATATCTGGAAGCAGTCTCTGTAACAAATTCCAAATCACAGTCCGTTCCTGAAGATTCTGAGTACTCCACTGTTGATGCTAGAGCAACCGAGATGTCTGACTTATATTCATTTTCTCCAAGGGATTTGGAATTCATTGTGAAGTTTAGCGAGGAACACGGTCCTGATGTCTTCCGTCAAATGATTCACTCGATCTGTCCATCTATATATGGTCATGAACTCGTGAAGGGTAAGCTTCCACTCCTTTTTCTTCGGTTGAAAAACTGCAGTGCATTTCTTCACATTTTCTTCAAACTCAACGCTGAGATGTTTACAGATCAATGCGTGCAAGTAATTGCTCAATAATGCAAAAAGAAAGTTAAGGTTTGACATTCAACATTACCATTTGGAATCTGGAACTGCATATAGTTTCTTACATTTGTCTGTTTTTATGGATATTAGGATGTGTAATCAACTGCTTTCTTAATGTAAATACCACATATTCATTTTTATGTTCTCACGTCTAGCTGCGTCGTCTTTCCAAATTTAATGATTACAGAAAGTAGACCATCCTCAGAGTCCAACCACACACTATTGCAATCATGAGCTGTTGCAAGGTAACCAAACTTCCAAACCTGAATGACTGAAAATGTGGAAGCTCTACAAATGACATCCCATTCTACAACTGTGTGTCTGTGAACACAATTTTTAAACGAATAAAGTAGGAATATCTAGGTATTTGCATTGCAGCAGTACCATAAGTTACCAAAGTGCCTCTGTAATACATCAGAAATTTAGGAATATGGAAATGAGAAAAAAGAGAATTTGGTGGAAAATGATAGTTGATTGTAATTGATACAAATAAATCATCAGCAACAACATAAGTACATGTTCTTTTTCTGAAATTTTGGCCTACCTTGCTACTTCTCTGTCTAAAAAGCACGAAGAAGGTCGGAGGGGCGTTCTCGGGCCCACCCCAGAGTAGTTCACTCTTAAACGTCCTCGGACTCTCCTTGGCAGATAGCCCTCGGATGACGGATAGCTAAGACGGTTCCCCAAAACCTCTCGTACAAATAATTTTGTTCTAGAAGCGCATTCCATAACCATTCAATTGTTACAAGCTATCTCCGTGACAATGCGACTGTAGTCGCACACGTGACTGCTACCGTGTTTTTTCCCCAAAAATCTCTAGAATGATATCCACTATTTGATTATCTTGCTAGCTTTACCTTAATTAGGACTTTGATTAGAATTTCTTTCTTGTAAGTTACACTACGTAGGGATGGAGACGAGGATCCAAGTTATAAATGCGAGCTCATAGTTATGTGAAGTATATCTTAATAGCATGGAAGTAGTAAAAACTAACCCCCCTCCTCTCACCATTATCTAGGGTTTTAAATTGCAGTTATAACCGCGATTGCAGAAACAAGTCGCACATAGAGAAGCGTACTGTTTTGTGATGTCGCATAAAGGTTCGTGGTTGATATGTTTTGACAAAAAACATCATATTGACCAATACATTGCATATTATGATCGAAAATTATGCCTCAAGCCCTCAACCAAATGGAAAGCAGTTTTGCATACAACTTGCATCAAGTCATAATTGTTCTATTGCTTTGAAGTCACAATATCTTGTTTATTTTTGCACAGCGGGAATAACTTTAGCTCTTTTTGGTGGGGTGCGCAAGCATTCCATGGATCAGAATAAAGTACCTGTCAGAGGAGACCTTCATGTGATTATAGTTGGTATGCATGGTCTATGGTCCTTATTTGCTAACTTCATTTTCAAATCTTGTATTTGAAGCTTAAGACTACTACATAGAAGTGCAGAAGCAGAACTGACTTTCGTATACTCAGGTGATCCTGGATTGGGAAAGAGTCAATTACTTCAAGCTGCAGCTGCTGTTTCTCCACGTGGAATTTATGTCTGTGGAAATGCTACGACTAATGCTGGCCTTACTGTAGCTGTTGTGAAGGATCGTATGACAAGTGATTATGCTTTTGAGGCTGGTACTGATTCTAGCTTGTCTTTTTTTCTGAGAGCATTGATGTCTATATCTAGTTGCCAATTTTTGACTGAAACTTGCATAGATATGCATCTATTTCTTAATTAGCCAATTAGGGTCTATTTGGTGAAGCTTTTCAAAAACAGTTTCTGTTCTCAGAACTAGTTTTGCAGAAAGTATTTCCAAAGAATCTGTGAAGGTGTTTGACCTATCTTTGTAGAAGCACTTCTAAGAAACAGAAAGAGTTTTCTGTTTGGCCCCCATTTTGTGCTGAGTTTTTGGAGTATTCTTTTCAATTGAGTTATAAATAAATATCTTAAATATATATTTTTTAATTGTAAGTTTCTTTTAGTACATTATTTAGGATTTAATAAAATTATGAAAAGTTGAAATTTCTTAATCCATCATGACCATTGGACTAGAAAAAAAAAGCAATTGTCAATGTTATCTTCATCCTCTTGCATCAACTGCACCTTGGATGCATCAAGCCAGAATTGTATCGTCGAACCTTTGTCTAAACTCTAAACTAATCTAACGACAATCCAAGGGGACCTTTAAAATAATAGTGAATTGCTGCTTAATTAGTCCATGTAGCATTACGATGAAGAGGAGTACAAGGATACATCTTATACTTCCCCAATTCAATGATAATTTAAAGAAATTAGAGTTTTACTTCTACCATAACCACGAAAAAAGTCAGATCAGCAAAGGTTTTCTATATTTCCTTAACACTATTTCTGAATGTTGTTTTATTTAGTAAAAGATAACGGGTGGAAGGTGGCTGGAAGCATTTTGATGATGGAAGTTGAGAGGAGTTGTGCTATGTCATGGGGAAGATGAAAGAGAATGCATTTTTTGTTTTGAATTAACTAAAAAATAAACTAGCTAGCTATGCTAAACTGAAATAGGAAAGCAATAAACTACCTAAAGAGTGAAAGAAAGATACCATATATACAAGAGACATTCTCCCCCAAACGGAACTTGGCAATGTCCTTATTGCAACAAGGTGAAGGAGAGGACCATGGACCTCGATCGTCCATGGCGTCATCGTCGTCCTCATCATCACCATCAGCATCACCACCTAGTATCAGCGCTACTACCCCCAGCACCTCCACCATAGGCGGGGTTCCTAAGTATACCAACTCGGGTGTGGACCAGTATGAACTATAGTACCTGCAATATTCATCATACATAGGAAACATAGCTAGATGTTGGTTAGTGTGGATAGTGTTCACGCGGCGCTCGAGGCACTGAATAGCCCGAGTGTTCCATACATTGTAAAACACTCATCATACCCTCGAAATCAGAAGTAGGAGGAGGGGGCTGTGAAGAAGAGGAAAGCATGGAGGGAGTGGGCTCACGCCGACGGTATATCTAAACTAGAGCAGTCGGAGGAGGGTTGGTCTCATCACCTATAGGGAGAAGGTAGGTGGGTTGTTCAACAGCTAAATGGACCACGTTAGGGTTACATGCAACAATCATCTACCTATGCTGCCGGCCACTAGGAGTACAGTAGCGGGCCGACAAAAAATGGTCAAGATCAAGATAGCTAGGCCCAGGAATAACATTGTTGCGGTTCTCAACATACCCAAAGTGGCAAGCTATGTGGGTGACTAACCCCTCAATAACAATAGGCACAGAAGACCTAACACTGCCATTCTCATGAAAAGTGGGACAGGTGGTTGAAATTTTGTGGAAATGATGTGCAATAGTATAGACAAGATCAAAATCCATTTTTAGTTTATCATGCCACAAGTAAGTTCCTAAGGCAGTGAGCTTTTTCAGTACGAGTGGTATTCGGCTCCCACCTCCCAAAAAGTAGTGCCTGCGAAAAATTTTAAGAGGAACCAAATGCTAAGATGATGAACGGTTTTAATTTGCAAGTGTTGGCGATGGGGGGGTCGAATTCCAATCAAAACTTGCCAAAAAAGCCCTAAATTGATAGTTTCAGGTTTCTTTCTATCCCTCGAATTGTCATATAAAAAATCTGGGCAAATTGCCTGAGGGTCAGTCGGCTGTAAGTGTTTGCAATTCGAAAATATAATATAAGATCATGGGATGCATGCTTATGAATTTCAAGAGAACTCAAGAATTCAAGGGCTAAATCAGCGCAAGGTCCATGATACATTTTTAAAATCCCACCAATGCCTACCCCCACGAACAAAGTACGTATAATTTCATGATACCAAGCGCATGCAATAGATCCCGACTAACAAATCGAGTAGGAACAATCATGCGATACTTAAGCTTTTGAAAACGTACCCTTTGTTCTTCATCTTTAAATATGACTTGGGGGTTTGTAGGATCAGCTTCAACCATCGGAACATTATCCCCACGTGCGCCACGACGAGCCGCCATTGGAGAGGCGACAATGGTGGACATAGTTAGAAACTCAAGAAAACTAATTGGAATCATCTAACATGCCACAATTAAGTGTAGGAACTCCAATTAGAGGCCAAAACTACCAAGAATTATCACAAATTCAAACCTTTACACAAGAAAACCCATCAAGGAAGAAGAGAGAAAGGGAGAGATGTAGATAGGGAAGGGAATAATTGGAGTTAGAAAAGTGAGAAGGATGGAGGGGAGGTAAAGAATTGTGGAAAAAGATGAGAATTTGGGTTGGATTTATGGAGTTGAGATGAGAGATAGTGTGAGTGTATGGAGTTTTGAGTTCATAGAGAAGGAGGAAGAAGATGAAGTTCCTGTGGTTGAGGCTGATCTTACGTAGCCCCAAGTCATATTCAAAGATGAAGAACAAAGGATATGTTTTCAAAAGCTTAAATAACACATGATTGTTCCTACCCGGTCACTCGGTCGGGATCTATTGCATGCGCTCGGTATTACTGAAATTACACGTACTTTGTTTGTGGGGGTAGACATTGGTGGGTTTTTTACAATGTATTGTGGAACTTACACTGATTTAACCCTTGAATTCTTGAGTTCTCTTGAAATTCATAAGCATGCATCTGTGATCTTGTATTATATTTTCGGATTGCAACACTGATCGCCGACTGATTCTTAGGCAACTTGCCCAGATTTTAAGTATGACAATTCGGGGGGATTGAAAGAAACATGAAACTATGCATTTAGGGCCATTTTGGCAAGCTTTGACTCGAATTCAACCCCCCAGTTGCCAACACTTGCATATTAAAACCATTCATCATCTTAGCATTTGGTTTCTCCTGAAATTTTTCGGTGACACTATTTTTGGGTGGTGGGAGCCGAATACCACTCGTACTGAAGAGCTCACTGCCTTATGAACTTACTTTTGGCATGATAAACTAAAAATGGATTTTTGATCTTGTCTATGCTTTTGCACATTATTTGCACAAAATTTTCACCACCTATCCCACTTTTCATGAGGATGGCAGTGTTAGGTCCTTTGTGTCTATTGTTATTGGGGGGTTAGTGTGTTAGTCACCCACATAGCTTGCCACTTTGGGTATGTTGAGAATCGCTACAATGTTGTTCTTGGGCCTAGCTATCTTGAACATTTTATGTCGGCTTGCTACTCTACTCCTAGAGGCCGACAACATAGGTGGATGATTGTTGCACGTAAATCCATCATTCTCCCTAACCCTGACTTGGTCCATTTAGGTGTTGAGCAACCCACCTACCTTCTCCCAATAGGTGATGAGACCAAACCCCCCTTCGACTGCTCCAGTCCCTCAGCCTCCCTAGACATACCGTCGGCGTGAGCCCACTCCCTCCATGCCTTCCTCTTCTACACAGTCCCTTCCTCTTTCTGTTGATTTCTAGGGTATGATGAGTGTTTTGCAACGTATGAAACTAAATATGACTGCAAACACTCAGGCTATTCAGCGCTTCGAGCGCCGCGTGGATACTATCCACACTGATCAGCATCTAGCCATGTTTCCTATGTATGATGAATATTGCAGGATAGGTACTATAGCTCATGCTGGTCCACACCCGAGTTGGTATACTTGGAGCCCCGTCTATGGTGGTGGTGCTGAGGGTAGTGCCGCCAAGTACTAGTGCTCAAGGTGGTGATGCTAATGGTGATGATGAGGACGGCAATGACTCCATGGACGACTGAGGTCCATGTTCTTCTCCTTCCCCTTGTTGCAATGAGGACATTGCTAAGTTCAGCTCGGGGGAGGATGTCTCTTGTATATATGGTATCTCTTTAGGTAGTTATTGTTTTCCTAGTTTATAGTTTTGTCTTGCACTAGAAGTGCCGTGGGAGAACTTCAGCTTGAGATGCATTTAATTAAATATTTCCTTGATGCCAAATGGCAAACACCATTGGATTATGACAGATAACAACTTGTATAACCGAATATTGCGCTTGTGAATTGTGATGATTCGCGAAATTCAAAGGGAATTGATAGAAAATTCCGGAAGAGCCTTAACAATGATTGTGATATCAGATATGTGATACCTGACTACAAGAGGATATTCTTGAACTCAGATATCTCAAATTTAGCACTCGTTTTCTTGAACAACTGTTTACCCTTGGTGAGGTCCTGCCGCACACTACCTACTGCCTAGTATGCCATATTGCTAAGCATTCAATGCAAATGGGACAAACGATCCGTAGGCCTGAAGTATATTATTGAAACAACTTTCTTTTTGGCAATAATTTTTGAAATTAGTAGAGGAGATGCTGCAATTGCAATTGAAACAAGTCACCGCTATATGGTCATGTCCTTCATGAGGATAAAGCAGATCAAGCCTTTGGATGTTCACTTCTTTCCTATTCGTCTTAGTTTCGCACCATTTTGCGATCCCTTACTGGGATCTTTTCACATTCTGTTATCATGTTTGAGCCATCTAATCCTGAATTTCGTCTCGCCTTCAATGGAGCAACGCTCCTTATCCTCAGATTATTCTGTTGTTAATTCACAACCCCTAAAGTTGCAGCATATCTGATACAGCTTCCTCATCTCTGTTGATCTTGATTAGTTCACTCACAAGCTTTCCATCAAAGAAACAAAAGAAAAAGAATAAAAAGGGTCGACCAATTCTCTCTTTTTTGAGGATAGATGGCTGATAGCCACCTAATAGTAATTTGCTCAAGTTTGACAATTACTTTTTTGTTTCACAAATTCTAGATGTGCTCGGTTCCAGCCAGCACACTTTCATACAGTTTACAAATGTCTCAATATATCTTTCTGTTGCCTTTTGAATTATTGATGGGTATATATCTCAATTAATCACTATCCAGTTAGCATGTGGAACTGGTTGTTTATCCTTTGACTAATCAACTAGAACTGCAAGTGTTGCACTACAATTCCGTATACAGGGGAAGATTTTTTTGGCTATTACCAACTTGAATCTCAGTATATGTTCTGAATTGTGTCATTTTAATTGGGTATAAACTTTGAAGTGACTATCTATTTTCCTGTAGGTGCTGTTGTCCTCGCGGACCGTGGTCTGTGTTGCATTGATGAATTTGATAAGATGTCTGCAGAACATCAGGTTATCTCGAGTCTTACTTGCAGAGTTGTATTCTTGGTCTCCTTGTCTCTTGTCCTCTCCCAATTGTTTAGTGATACATACAAATCTGTTCTTATATGACTGTTCCATGTCTCTGCTAGTCTCTGTTAGAAGCAATGGAGCAACAGTGTGTCTCTGTTGCAAAGGCGGGACTTGTGGCGAGTCTATCAGCACGCACTTCTATCTTAGCTGCTGCAAATCCTGTTGGCGGCCATTACAAGTATGTCTTCTACTTTCTTTGCTCAGTATTGTCCTCCTTTGATGCATATGGATTACGCGACCTATTTAGTGAGCTTCTCAAATCAATTTAGCCTCTTCGAAATTGAGGGTTCAAAATAAAATGACTGGGAAAGCTGAGCGGGTATATCCAAAGTGTTCTTGATGAAGGAACTGCCAAGGTTTGAATTTCAATAGAAACACTTGTCTACTTCTCCATAAAAAAAATGAAAACTAAAGAAGAGGATCCAAGAAAAAACGTTTCACAACTTCTGATGTGAGGAAAAAAAAAAAAAGCGAAAGCACTTAAGCTCTTCTATTGAACATCTAAGCTTATAAGCTCGCAATCTAGAATAAATAAATATTGAAGATACAATGCTGAATTTGATTGCCATGACATTCGACTTTATTTGGTGGAAGTCAAGCTCAATCAACAATGATCTAATGCATTTTGTCACAAAGTCTAACTTTCTCAACCTAAGAAGGCATACTTGTATTATTTACATTTACAATCCCTTGTTAAGCTTTATCTCCAAGCATAGAATTTGAGTTATACAATCTTAGCCATACAATCCAAATTACAATAATGAAGGGGGTAAATAATGCATAAATAATAGTAAGAGGAGTTTTTCCCTGCCAAGCCTTCTTCTCATCTTTTATTCTGGATCCTTTCTTCAATTGTCAAATTCTTCCTCTTTTCTTTGAGGCTTTCCAAAACAAAAGGCACTTGCTAAAATGTGAAGTAAAACTGAAAGGACTAAACAACTACAAAAGGTTGGTTCACCGGTTGGCAGCAAGACCTTGTGTGCTAGGCTGCCAAAGTCACGCCGTTCACTTGTTCGCCATCCTAGTTGAACTAGCGACATCTTCCACCAAGAGAAGAGATCCCCATAGGGGTAAAAGGAAAGGGCTTGCAAGGAGGCATTTCTATTGTTGTACCTACAACTGCAAGGTTGCTTTTGTTAGACTCTTGATGGAATGCCAGTGTGAAAGTTCCTTCATGACTAAGCAGCATATGTGCACACTGAAGCTTTCTTTTGTTGATTTGCAGTTTTATTTTCGACCTTCTAGTTATTGCATGCAGAAAGTCAGTCTTGGAATCTTGCAAACAGACTGATAGCAATCACTAACATCTCAGTTCATGCAATTTTTGTATCATAGCCAAATACCAAGTCATTTTTTATTAGAAAGCAATGCGACGGATAAGTTTCAGTCATCCCTCAATGTTTTGCTAACATTTATTAGAACTGTGATGTTACAGTCGCGCTAAAACGGTGAACGAAAACTTGAAGATGAGTTCTGCCTTGCTTTCACGATTTGATTTGGTTTTCATATTGCTGGATAAACCTGATGAACATATGGATAAACGGCTTTCCGAGCACATTATGGCTGTAAGTACTTGAACATGTGCAGTCTTTTTTACTTCTGCACTATTGTTGCTATGTTCACTATCGTGGTTTATGTAAACAGCCCGACGTACGGAGTGTGTCCTTCCCTGGCTCCTTCTGAATTTCTTATATCTCTTATGGGAGATCTTTGAAGTGGAGGTAGGGGAATAAAGGTGGAACTTGGAAGACGAAGCACCTAGCCACCTACTGTTTTTATAAATTGCTAGCCATTCATCAGATTCAAGAGGCACACTGCAAAAATAAAATCAAGCTGTGCATTCCTGTAAACAATTCTGCCACGCCATAACTTACATCATACTAGCCTAGGAGTCTAGTTGCTTGACACCAGTAACTTCAATGAAAACCTTGCTTGACACCAGTAACTTCAATTGTTCATATTTTAAACTGTTTGTCTGTTTGTGAGTGAGTTGATGTCAAACATTTTCTCGGTTACTTGACTCTTGAGAGTCTCCAGAAACCAGAGTGCTGATTTAAAGATGAGATATCTGGTCACAGATAACAATTTAAGTAGTATTCACACAACATCAAAAGCCTTGCTGTTTCTGAAGGTGCTATCATTATACTTGGTTAATATGTTCAAATATATTAGTTGCATGCATCAATAAAGAAAGGACTACAATCTGTTATATCTACCTGGAAATGCGTTGAATTATATATAATTTGTGCATTCACTTTCAAGGACAACTGGACTCTAAGATCTAGTTCTCTAATTGGTTATTCTTGCTTATCTTACTGGAACTTGACTGCTTCTAGTTCAGTAGTTGAAGTCTTCGGTATTGCAACAGCCCCCTTTTTGTAAGTGATGTGTAAGCACTTGCAACTTGGATAACTTTCGTAATGTTTTAGCAGTATAATAAGTACTCCCTTTGTCCCTGTTGTAGGTCCGTTAAACAGTCACATAAATACTTCCTCCTTTCCATAATAATTGCAACAAATCCCGGTTCAGGAAGGTTTAAAATAATTGCAACATTTCCTTATTTGACTAATGGTTTCTCTCGATCTCTCTCCTTATCACATGAATGCCTCTTTCTATCTCTCTCATCATCACATGGGCTCCTTTAATATTGTGGCTCCTCCCCCCCACGTTGCAATTATTTTGGACAGGAAGATGTATTTTTCTAACTTCATTAAATGTGGTTATGAATCTAGAGCGACCGTAGACATCTCTGGATCAACATACCGGTCTTATCTATCTTAACTCTGTTCTTACTTTGCATCATTTCTTTTAGTTGAATCTCTTGCAGATATCAATGTGTCCAATAACACTAAGGAGGTATTTTATGTACTGTATGTAAAATTGTCATGCAAGAGTGAATTTCTATGCTGGTTGTTATATGGTATAGAACACATAATCACTTATTTTTCGCCAGTAATTAGTATGAATCCCCCCCCTTTTAAAGTATTTAGGATATGTCAGTCACAGTCCTGCTCTTTATCATGATAGCAGCTTTTCAACTACAAGGTTGTGATAAAAAGGTACTTGTGTCTTGCAGCTTCATTCTGGCTATGGAGATAATTCCTCCACAGTAAGAAAAGTCTGCAGAGGTGATGCTTGTATAATTAGTTGATACTTGATCGTTCATGACTCAAACTGTTTTACTAACAATCGTTATCCAACTGCAGCATCACAGAGTATCAGACAAACAGATGTTAATATAACAAGTGAGTCTCTCGTGGCAAGGTTGAGATTAGATCCTAGGAAGGATAGTGAGTTTGTCCCACTACCTGCTCCACTTCTACGGAAATATATAGCTTATGCAAGAGCTTTTGTCTTTCCAAAGTGAGTCAATAGGCCCTACTGGTTACTTCTATTCATGAGCTTTATTTATCTAACTCTGCCATAAACCTGCTGTGATCAGAATGTCGCGGTCAGCAGCAGAGATCCTGCAGAATTTCTACTTACGATTGCGAGATCGTAACACTTCCGCTGATGGTACTCCCATAACTGCAAGGCAGCTAGAAAGTCTAGTAAGATTGGCAGAGGCTCGTGCTAGAGTAGACTTAAGGGATGAAATAACTGACCAGGATGCTTTGGTAAGTAGAAATATGGAGTATCTACGATGAACACGGCTGCTTTTCTCATTTATTGTCTAGACAAACCATGGGAGTAGTTGGACTTGGACTCATGACTTACTAAAATAATTTGGAGACTGTTGGGTAGTTTATGGAAATAAAACCATGTGAACAGAACATAGGCCTTTGTAAGTAAATTGCTTTCCATGAATTCTATCCTTGTTCGTTTTGCTTGGAACTTGTAAGTCTTTATGTGAGATGGTTATACAAATGTTCAACTCTTTAAAGTATGGCAATGTTTTTTTTGGAGTTAAAGAACACAACTAAGCGCGGTGATTTAGACGGGCTTTGATCCCGGGTCTTGGGTATCACCCCTACAAACCTACTAAGCTAGATGGCATCCACTTAAAGTATGGCGTAGTAATTAAATTGAATCATACTAGAGGCTCCATGTGAATATGCGGGACTTGTTGCTGACAATTGAATCATACTGAAGCATTATATTAAGCTAAAAGGCCACAAAAAGTAATTTCATGTCCAACTTTGTATTTTCTTATACGATCATGAGTATGGGGTGGATCTTCTCTTTATTTTCCCAAAATTTTGTTATCGTTACCTTCTTGGAAATAAGGATGCCCGACATTTTTTTCTGAACTGCTAATTGCAGGACGTTGTTGAAATCATGAAAGAATCCTTGTATGATAAGTACGTTGATGAGCACGGAGTTGTTGATTTTGCGCGTAGTGGAGGCATGAGTCAACAGAAGGAAGCAAAGAGATTCTTAAGTGCTCTCAACAAGCAATCAGAGTTGGACCAGAAAGATTGTTTTTCAATATCTGTATGCTAATTCGTTTTCCAGTCTTATTCATTTCCTTTTGTCTATGGTTGGTGGCAAACTCGTTCAGGTACTCTCTGTGATCCTGACCCTGCAAATTTTCACATTTCAGGAAATATATGGTTTGGCAGATAGGATTGGTCTCAGGGTTCCAGATATCGATGTATTTGTTGACAACTTGAACAGTGTTGGTTTTCTAATTAAGAAAGGACCCAGAACATATCAGGTTCATAAACATTATTTGTTACTCCTACCTCATAGTATTTAGTGCCTGCCCTTTGGGATAATGGGTTTAAGAATTGCTTTATAAGGTTATAAATTGACGATGTGATTCTCATCAGCTCGACTTGAGATGCATTGTGCTCAGAATCATCATTGCTATAGTGAAGAATTAGTCAACGTTTCACAAATCATAATGGTCCCACATTTGTGTGCTAATAATCTTATGATATGCAATTTTTGATGTGTTAAATTCTGGGACCTTATGGTTTGAGAAGTTGGTTGATCTTCTAAATTAACTTGCGTAGACATACTGCTGGTTGTGGTTTATGATCTTAAGTTATGTCGTCAGTCTATGGTCCAAACTCGTCTCATGATTGTTGTTCCTGTTACTGTGTTACAGCTGCCATCTTCATCTTACACAAGGAGTCAAACATCAAGGTCCAGGGTCTAGACATGGGAAGAAGGATCTGTCACAGGTTGTCTTCAAGACTGTATAGAATTAAATGAGTACATCATTTCGGCGTTGTCAAATTATAATCGCACGCTATGGAAAAGTGAAGGTGCTGTATACCATAGGAAAGTGATGGCAACGTATAAATAGAAGCCATGATGATATTGCTTGTATTATCGTTTTGCACATGGCTTGTACAAAAAAGTACAAACAAAGATTGTACCAAATTACAATTGGTTCTGTTTTGTTTTGTTATCTAAGTTCTGCAACTAGCTGTACATTTGATACACAACGAAAATCTAGTATACAAAATTACTCGCTGATGAAAACCATGATTTACTTGATCAGATGTTCTGAATTCTGATGCAGCTTTGTACAATTGAAACTTTGTCAGCTGTGATCTGCAAAGTTAGAATCCCAGTATCATACCCTTGTGACCTACTAGTCCACCAGTCGATTTAAATAGAACCTGATTCATAATCATTGCGTTCACTTGGATTGAGAAGACTCCATTCAGTAGCGTAGTACTCATTTGGCAATCCTAACCAAAACTTAAAAGCTTCTGCAGCTCTTTTCCTCTCTCGCCTTTTATCTTGTCTGGCTTTGGATGCATGCTTACTTGTAAACATCCTTGAGTGCATCTCAACATAAATCCTTGTAAATTTGGTTTTATTTGGAGATATCCCATTCTCTTCCATGCAAGCAACAATCTCCAAAGCTTTCCTAAAGAATGCCGCTCTTACGCAAATGTCAGCCAAAGTATCCAGTAGCCCTTCGTCAGGCTTTATTGGTGGTGGCAACGAAGAATTGTTTGCATCCTCATCTGTCCTTGGAGCACATCTCTCTTTCACTTCATTCCAAATTAGTAATGCTTCCCCGGGCTTCCTAGCCAATGCAATTCCATTAGCAAGGCTGCCATAGGTCGAGACATTAGGGTGAAAACCATGCTCTCTCATTCTCTCAACCACGTTCTTGGCTTCTTCAATCAAGCCCATCTTACAATACCCTTCAACTAACATATTCCAAGCCACTTGATCAACTTTTACTCTAGGATCATTCAACATTTCATCAAATACCTTGTTTGCTAACTTCGGTTGCCCAGACAATGCGAAAGCCTTCATCAAAGTGGTGTAACTTATCTTTGTTGGAGCAATTCCTCGCGCCCTCATCTCATTGAAGTACGCAAGAGCACCTGCACTATCATCCACCAATATGCACCCATCAATCAACGTATTGTATGAAACCACATCAGGCGATATCCCAGCAACATCAGTCATCTCCCTCATAAGTTCTTTTGCTTTATCAACCTGTAACTGCTGGCAATAACCTTTCAGCAAAATATTGTAGGTAACCAGATTGGCACGTACGCCAATCCTTGCCATCTCAGCCAGAACTAGCCTAGCCTTGTCCATAGATCCTGCTTTAACAAGAGCAGAGATTACTGTAGTATAAGAAACATGGTCAGGGTGACTAGCACTATCCTCTTGACGTCTCATTGCCTCCAGCATTCGCACCGTGTCAGACACTCTCCCTGTCTTCATATACCCCTTCATCAAAGTCGTGTATATCCTTGAATCCGGCGAGTACAGTCTAGGCAGCAATGGAGGTTCCGAATCATCAACAATCGAGCTAGGAACCAGCTTCTCAAGCAGCACATCATTTCCATGCTTATTATATTCTTTCCCATCATCCTCACCAACATCATCAACATTCGCTAAATTCGCCTCCCTAAGAACCCGACACACATCCCTCCTCCCCTCACGCAACGCCTGAACCAACTGCTCTGCAGTCCCTAAATCACCAAACCCAACATAAGCCGCAACAAGCGAATGCAAAGTAGTTACACAAGGTTCAACCCCTCTCCTCAACATCAATTCCAACACAGAAACAAGTAACTCCTTCCTCCCCACTCTGCCACACAACTTGATGACCACATTATACGTCAACGCATCAGGCACAACACCCCACTCAGGCATTTCATCAAACACCTTACAAAACCTCACCACATCCCCAAGATTAGCACAGGCATTAAGCACAGCATTGAAGGCAGCAGTATCAGGACAAGAGTAACCCACAAGGCTATCCTCAACCTTTCGAACCCGCTTTACGACAGAATAAAACAACCGAATAGCATCGATTGGGCCATTATCAGGCGAACCCGAAAGACGGCTAACAACAGCACTCCATGCCTTGACATGGGGGAGATAATTAGACTTAAGCATTGAGTTAATGATGGAAAGTGCATAAAGGGTATGCCCAGATTTGACAGCGGAAACAGCGAGTAATCCGAGGGAGTTGGAATCAAGGCGATGAAGCTGACGGTCATGGCGAAGGCGGGAGATGATGGATTGAGCGCGGGAGAATGAAAGTGGGGTGTTTTCGTAGGAGAGTTGAGAAATTAAACGACTTAGACAAGTTGGGTTTGGAAGATGAGGTAATTGGGAGTAAAGAATCCATGCTTCTTGAGTTTTTCTTTGGCGGAGGAGAGAGAGAAGAGTGTGATCTTGCTTTTCTTTACTGTTTACTATAAACTCAGCTATAGTATTCTTGTTATTGTTAGTGTTTGTGTTTGTGTTGCGCGATGCCGATGCTGATGCTCGAACATGGGTGGTGGTGGATTGGGTTGTGGTTGTGGTTGTGGTTGTGGTTGTGGAAGGTGGGGATATTTTGAGGAGAGAGAAAGTGAAAGGGAGGTTTAGAGTGTTCATCATTGGTCCATTATTTGGGGGAGGGAGTAGACTGTAGAGACTAGAGACTAGAGAGAGTGAGGAATGAGGGGATTTTTTTGGTGGATGTGATATGTGTTACGTTGAGGATATTGTCATCTCTTGTTTCATCAGTGCACGGGGACGCCACGAAGGGTGAGTTTATCGCTCATACTTAACCCATAGAGTTCAGACTTCATATTGTTCTATATCAGCTTTTTAGTAATTTTTACCTACTTTTCTTTCTTTAATTTTCAAACTCACTCTGGATTCATTGTTTTATACTTGTCCCTTAGACTCTAACTAGACTATGTAACGTCATTTTAATTCCATCCTTTTCATGTTTTTTTTTATTTAGCAATAAATATATATTAATGTCATGAGAATTTATAATTCAAATATATATATTAATAACCTAATAATTGAATAAAATGTTATTTTTTTAATATCTTAAATTGAAATTAGTCTTATAAAAATTACGGCACACACATAAGAAAGATTACACGTGAAATTTAAAAGCATTCATGAACGTTAATAAAAGATATAGCAAATAAATGTGAAATATATGGAATGGGTTTTCAACCGCGTGGACGATGCGAAGAAATAACTTTTTTCTCATCTGGAACCTTCGGTGGAGTTGTCGTGCATTGTAAATTGGGCTGCTTGGAAAAGTAATCATTCGATATTTGTTTGTGCCCCTCTTCACGTTTTCTTTCCATGTTTTCTCGTTTCTTTTTTGTTCTCCTAATATTTGAAGATGATGCCTCTTCATTTATGATTTCGTTTAGGATATTGTCTACCGCAGTCATGGAAGCGTCACCCCCACATATATGAATCATACATTTCATTATACAAATCATCAAATGTGTTTGGAGGGTTATAACTTGACATTTTGGCTATGTCTTCAGTGTTTGAGTTTGGAGAGGATATGTATATTGTTTGTTATAAGATCAAGAGGGATCCATATATATAGAAGTGGTAGAACTTAATGGTTCCTTGCACGATGTTCAAATAATTCAATGAATAGCACAATAATGCATTGATGTCTTTGTTGGTACAATAATTTACTAAACAACGGTACAATAATTCACAAAGTAGTGCAATTATATCTGATAAAGTTACTAAAAAGATGTATATGTGAGTAGACTAGAGCTTTGCCACAATCAATATGATCAGTTAACAAATCATGCATTGATATGGACATTGAGGTGACAGCTCAATGGAGGTGATTCACCATTACTATTTTTGAACTAATTATTTAAGTATTTCCTCTATTCTGAAATAAGTGAAACACTTCTCTCTTTTTTATGAGAGTCTTTGTAGAAAAGTGTTTCACTTATTTCAGAATGGAGGAAGTATATATTATCTAAGATTGATTTAGAATTTCTAATAAATATTGATATTGAACTTAAATGACTGATAATTATTACCTCTTTTTCAACTTGATATTCTTGTCTATTTTCATTGAAAAAAGCGCAAATTACCCCCATTAGCTACCCGCTCTTTGTGCACTGTCATTGATTTCATCTTGAGTATTATTAATCAAGTGATATCCAAATGTTTTTCATCTTCTACTGTCCAAGTTAACCCCCTTTCCTCTCTTTAGTTACTTACTTTGCGACGTGTTATTGTACAAGCACTTGTATGAGTAGTTGTTGTAACATTTTTTAAAATCTTTAATATCTGCACTATCTAAAAATGGGTTGTTGAAATTAGATCCAATACTGATTGGTGTATTAGAAGGTTGTTCCATATCTTGTCTAGTAGGATTATTATTTGAAATTTGGAGAAATTAGGTAAAATTTTACACTTGTGCATTTCCCATACTAGTGGAATTGGGGGAAGAAAATTTTGGATTTTGAAAATTGTGTTGCTGATTTTGTTCAGCTACAAGGGTATGAAATCGAGGATTATTCTACAAGTTCAAATCAAAATTTTAATTTGGACTCGTTAAAAATAAATGTGGCATAAGTATCTTTTTGAGATATGATATAGGAAAATAATATCGAACACATTCAATTATTTATAGGCTCTCTTAAATTAAAAAATTCAGTTTAAAAAAATCATTGTTGAAAATTAGCCGTTTATGGCTATTGGATTTAATAAAAGAAAAAAATGAACCTCCTAGCCGTTTATGGCTGTTGGAGTGTTAAAAAAAACACAAAAACTTGCATCAAGTTGGTGTGAAGCGGCAAAAATTTTATCATACACCCGGGTGTACATTTTTTTTTGCTTATTGCTCATTTGAAATCATCCAATGAGCAAAATATAAAGGAGAGTTTTAAATGAGCAAATGAACAAATATTTATCTTGGGTGTACCACCCGAGTGTATGATGAATGAATTCGTGAAGCAGTGTGAAGTTGGACTTCTTGGGAGTCTTTGTTAGAGATTTTAAACTCAAGATCCCTCCAAATCTTTAATACTTTTCAGATCTTCCCATGTCCGAACACCAAGAACTAATCAAAATCGCAAGGAAACCACTGTAATTTAATAAGGCTTCTATATATATATATATACATATGTTCGTATCCATAGATCAGCAATTACTAGAATTAAGATTAGCATTTGAGAAAGAACATAGAAAGTGACATTAGTAAAACGCTTTTACTCCTACCTGTACGAAAAACAAATCCTAAAACTGACTAGATCATAATATATGTACCTGCTATGTACGAAGTTTAGTTTTGTCAGCAATGATCATTCTCTATCTTTCTCCTTCTGCAAATCTTACCATCAGCTACTCTTTCAACCATCATGTCATCCTTGCTTCCTTATTATGTACAGCACGACTTCTAGTCTAACCTTCTAATTACAAATCCACGAGTTTAAGCAGACCTGTCTTGTTCAGACTATGACAGATGAAATGAACCTTGCCCTTCTGTTATCGCATATAAGAGCTTCTCTTTCATTTTCTCCTGCATAAACTTTCAGGATGTAACATCGAAAATGGCGGAGAAACAACAGCAGAAACAAACTATTAGATTAAAAATCTATATCATGACATTATCTATCACCTTTGATGAATATGAGGGTAGCTTCAGATAATTAGCACATGTCATCACACTAGGCAAGTCTGAATCAGGACAGTTGCTTGAATGCTGCATAAGCCATGAACAAGTCAGAAAAAAAAAATCACGGATTGAAGACGCCTAAAATTACCTGTAAGGAATTTACTATTCAAGTCTCAAAACAATTAACGATTTCTAAACATGCAAAGTTTCTTGATTTCTCGTACACATTTCAATTTCTGAAAGCAGGCAATTATCAAGGAGAGGAGAAAAAATATGATAATATGATATGTACCATGGCAATTTCACAACTTTCTCCAAAAAAAAAGCAAATAGTATTTCTATTTCATAAACGAAAATGCACGTTTACGAGACCTTGCGCACGATTGTTAGCTTTGGATTAAGAGCAGCCAAACCGCCGGGAGCTAGCCGGGGAGCACCAGTCACAAACTGGAGAAAAGCGCGCCTTTGCTCATAGGTGAAATCAGTGATAACCTCCAAGAACTGAAATCCAGAATGTGAGGAGTCAGTTCATTATTACATAAAAGAAAAGCATTCGGCTCATATACATAATTTAGACAAGAGCTTGAAAGTGGGGGCACATTGATGATTGAAGGACTTCCAGCAGTATATCCATGATCAAACTTGATATGATCAAACAGGTCACCCGACTGTCAAAAGCACCATAAAAGTTCCTTTAGTAAGTACAAAAAGTTGCACCAGCTTAAATGAGATAGATGAACAAGTTATCCATGCACATACAAGCCAAGAATCGCGTTCTCCACAGAGCAAACGCTCAAGCTCCTCCTCAGTAAAAATTTGAAGATGTTTATCCGATATTATCTGAAAGGAGTTCATATTAAAAAGTATAAAATATAAGACAATTTATATCTATAGAGAAGTAAGCATGACCGATTCAAAAGGTTACTCCTGTTCCATACAAAAACTCTTCATTGGATCTTTTTTAGTTCAGATATATATTGATGAGGAAGGACGAAACAACTACTATTTTCCCCTAACAGAGTTTCCCTAGCATATTGGGACTCTGGATATAGCAACCAGAACCCAAATAATAGTTCAATACAACACAGACCAAATGTTGAGTCAGAGGAGGCAAGTTTGCCAATCCCATAAACAACCACTGATAGGACTCTGCCTACACTCCTACAAATGAAGGAGATAAGTGGACTCCCATACTCCAGGTAAGGAACGGGGAACTGCCTACGCTCCTACAAATGAAGGAGATAAGTGGACTCCCATACTCCAGGTTAAGGGGGAGCTTCAACCACTGAGGTCTGAGGATTTCCGGAACCAGTGTCATGTCACATATTTAGAAGTCATAGAATTCTCTTTAAGACCACTGAGTTTTCACAATTGAAATTACAACAGTCCAACCCATAGTGAAATAAAGGTTCCAACTTGCAACTGTAAAAGCCAAAGAGCAAATAACATTTGTTATAAAGAGAAGTATAAACTGCAATAAACAAAAAACTCCTAACTCCTTAGAGCTTATAACGAAAGTAACACAAATCCCAACCTGATTCAATCCTGATTTAAAAGCTTCCACTTGTCTAAATACTCCAGTTTGTAATGTAGCATCCAAAAACAAAGAAATATACTCCTCCAAGTTGTTGACATTAACCTAAAAAAATTGGAAGTAGTCATTTAGTTTGATACCCTCGGGCCTTCATACCTAAGGTTTGAAACAATAATGTATAAGAAAAAAGAAGGCGGCCAAACCATCACATCATCCATCCCAGAGGAAAGGACATAATCAGGGTAACCAGGGAGGGTAAAATCAAGGCATAAGTCTTCAATTTTCGTACTCCGGAACCTCGAACTATCACCATGCACAACAGTTTCCTCGCAAGCAAATTCGTCGTGTTTTTGTCTGCTGGCGAGAGCCTTAAACTCTAGCAAAATTCTTCCGAGCTCAGGATCAAATGATTGAACATCACAGAGAGAGAGTTCCTAGGATAACAAAAATAATGTTATGGATAGATCAAGCACATATAACTAACCAAATCCAGCCTCGTTCCTCCCAGGTTAGGTCCTTTTTTTTAAAAAAAAGGGAGGGGGAGTGGAAGGAGGAATTGGAAAATGGAGAAGCTGGTGTGTTTTACAAGCTGAAAATCTGTGGTATTACCTTCCCCAGAACAAGTTTATAAAATGCTTTGGAAAAAGGAATATCCAGAACTCTTCCATCCTGAAGAGCCTTGCCTACAAATTGCCCTAGGAGGACAAACTTCTTAATAACATCAGAAAACTCTATCCCGTTTATGTTGCTTGATGCCGGTGACCAAGGGAGAGGAAAAAGTCCTGAAGTGGATACCAAAAATCTGGAACCGGAACCCTGCTGGCTACAACTGTTAGTAGGTGACATATAATCACCTCTCCACATACCCAAGCCAGCCTTTTGGAACTCATGACCCACTAATGTGTAAAATTCCAGTGTGGGACCAAGACCTGTACCAACTTCTTCACTGTATTCCACCTCAATAACTACCTTCTTATGTGCATAGATGTCCATCATTTGAGCAGCTGACTCTAAAATACGTTCTCGACAAACCAAGAACTTCTTACGAGGTGGACTACCAGTAGAAGCTCTCCTATCTCTAGATGAATTTGCATCACTTTGAGATGACATACTACTAGGTAAGATGTGCACTCTACCAAATGCTGCCAACTGAAAGAACTTGCATCTTGCCTCAAAGCTAAATAGGAAAGGGCATGTGGCAATCAACTGACTCCACCACAATGGCATGGCACCAACATGTACAGCTGAAGGATCCCGCATCTGCTGTTCTAATTTCTCTGTCAATCTGCTGCTCACAAATTCATTCTGTGACAGTGTAGGAAGTGCCACTTTCAACAGATCCAAATTGTCTAATCTACCTTCAGCAAAAGCATTCATTCTTTCATGAGAAACCAAATGATATGAAACCCTGTTCATCATTTCCAAACTTCTGAGGAGCAATAAAATATCACTTGAAGTACTTGACAAGTTCGACTTAGGACCAAATCCATGAGCAAATATGCTGGAGAAAAGTGGCATAACCTGCTGGCGTAGAAAAACTTTATCTGTTACGCAATTGTCATAGATATTCCTATCCTCCTTATTACTGCTCGTCTCATTTCCTGCTACTCTCCTATATGTTACAGTGTAGGTAGAACTCCACAATTTGGAACCATTTAATCGTCTTTGAAGGATTTCTTGGTATAAGGTAGACGAATATTCTAACTGCTCACCATCAAGGTAAAGTGCCAACTTTGATGGAATTTCAACATTGTTGAAGGATGCTCGAGAATGGCTCTTCTTACTAATTTCATTGTCACCGCCGGCACCTAGGGAAGTGCTGCTAGTTGCTGCAAACATTAAAGAAAGAGAGAATCTTGATCTGGTTTTTCAAGAAAATAATATAAGACAGGCAATTTTAGCAGGCACCCTTTCACCATCTATACAGCTGAACCAGTCCAGAAACTCATATCCACTAGTAGAAAAATAGCTATATATACAACACAAGAGAGGGGGTGGGAAGAAGGGAGAGAATGCGATGTATCAGATACCATATCAGTTCATCTTCTCAATTCTCAAACTTGACATAATCATACAGCTATAGTTTCTTCGTCTCAGATGTTTTGCATATCAGCTATAATCTATCAGGAAAAAGAAAATTATAGCATGTTGCCTACTCACCTATCAGGTTTTCAGTTGCATCTGATGCCTGCATTTCCTCTGCTGGAGATCTCTGAAACAACAAATTAAGAGTTAGAAGGGAATCACAGTGCCATTACAGAACAAAAAAAGCTTCAAGACAGTCTCTCTTTCAGAAGCCATGTAATGTTCATATCTGGATAGTTTCTAGAGTACAGAACACCATAGGCATGAGGATCTTTGCTTTTTTTTCCTTTATCTATTGTAAGAGAGGAGGGAATCATGAGTAGATAATTTAGAGAAACACAACTCAGCAACAGCCAGTACCGAATTACTGAATCTAGGAACGAGATCAACTCACAGATTCAGTTTCACTTGTTGCTTCTGCTCCAACAACTGTCGTCCCTCCCAAATCAGATACGTCATTTGCTAAGCTATGTGATCTATCATCTCCATCTTCCTGCAGGTAGTATATCCTAATACGATGAGCACTTCGCTGAAAGAATAAGAACTTATATTGTTGCCACATAACTTTTTCCATTTAACTTGCTAAGCAAGTTGATGTGAGAAATCCCCTGGTTCGAGAGTGGTAATGAAAGGAAAGACCAAACGGTGAGTGTGGACTAGGTGTGAAAACTCGATGCTGGGCAGATGTCCGGGGAACAATTTAAAATATCCATGACGCATCACGTGACGACTAGATAAGGCATGTGCCAGTGGAGTAGGTTCTAATACATGTTTATCTTTCTAAGAAACCATAATCCAGTCTACTTGCTGTCAAAGTCTTGATCAATTTCCCTTTCTCTAGCTATTATAATACTTCTTTTACTCACTAATCTCGACCTATGGAGTTCCACAAATATTTTCTGTTAGTCGTAAAGTCACTATGCTTACCCTACAAAATCTAAATATTTATGAAAGGAAGTTGGATGTTAAGTGTAGAAATGAAAGAAATCCTTATAAGTCACAAGCTCAGGTCACATTTTTCCACAAACATGTTATGAGAACGACTAAGATGAATTTTCTGGAACCTGGTATCGTATGAGTGAGGAACTTGCAAGTACAATTGCTTGTATTTTCAACTACATATATACAAATCCTTAGATGTGAAAACCCTTTGTTGCAGTGATATGGAGCGTATCTTTAGCTATATATTAGAGCCATTTCAGCTCCTCAACAGAGAAAGCATATGGCTCAAGGAGGCATGGCACATTATTCAGAATCAGACCACCTTAAGCTCGGACGAAATCTAGCTTCAAATTATAAAGCTCGTACTCTGATTCTTGCTTCTTTATGAGCTATATACAAAACTTGGAGAATTCAAAAAGTTATTACCTCATTTTCATGACACAACAGCTCAACTATTTCGACATTGTTTGATATTTTGGAAAAATAAAACGGGTAAAATAAAATAGAGAGATGTTATGTGCAGTAATATTCTCTCTTTTTAAATCAGTGGTGGATAAAGGATGTCCAACAACGATTACAGAGTAGCGACTGGACAGAAGAGAGTATATTTTACTTTAATCTAAATTGTGGAAAAATGAGAAACTAAGACTTAGTTAAAGCAAGAGGCTAACCTGCAGATCAGGCAAAACAGTGCACGTGCTCCCTGATCCCAGATGTTCAACACTTTTGTCTGGAAGGGATGCAGCACCGAGAGGAACTTGAATAGATTTAGTTTTCTCTTCAAGGGTAGCCTGAATATTAGCTTCTGAGGACTCCATGTTTTTTTGGCCTACTTTGGACCGCAAGTGCTGTTCAATTTCCTCTACAGGGCAAAAGGCTCAACACTCACAGCATTCTTTGAGTACTCACCTAAGCACAACTCTTCTTCTCCCCTCACAAAGCGAACTTTGAGACATGGATACGCAGTGGAACGTCCACTAGGAACAGTTGCATAAGAACCTCTTTGCCTGGTTGGAAAGCCTGCTATAACAGGCAATGTTTCCACGGTCGATAGGGCACTGTGTAATTTTCTCACTAGCAGTAATAAAGGCAAGTCTTGTGAGGCTGGATCAGGGGAAGACAAAGATATTTTTGCAAAGGCCTCCAATCTCTTTTTGTACACCATAAGCATGACTTAGGTCATTAGGAATATAGGAGCTGCTTAAAAACTGACCATTAGATAGGTAGTTTAATAATGCCTTTATGATACCACTTTCTATGAGCTCAAATGTTGAGACAGGTACACTTCCACCGACTTGAAGTATGACTTTATCCAAAATACAGCAGAGTCTCTCTTCACTCTTTGCACCTGCTTCAGTGTCTGGGGATGTGTTTAGAAGATCATTTATTGCTATAGAGGCATTCCTAAGGTCCTGAAGCAAATCGGTCACCATACTTTGAGAACTATGTGGTTCTATAACGAAGTACTTCATCTTCATATGCTCAGCAAGGCTATGAACATAATCTTTTTTAGCCTTGCATGTTTTAGAATCTAAAGTGGACTCCGAGTGCCCAGTACGATAGGTATAGCACAAGCACCCCATAACCTCCCTCCCAGCAATCTTTTTACTAGTCTGCTGTGAACAACTATCTGGCATGAGAAGGTTATCAATTGCAAAGAGAACACCTTCTTTGATGAAAGAAGGCATCAAGATATTAGAAAGCTTTTCCAGGACCGTCTCAGTGATCTGTAGAGCTAATAGCAGAATATGATGATCTTTTCGACTGAAGATTCCTGCCAAAAAGCTGCAATGCAGTTCATAGCCAATGTTTTAATTTTGAACAATGTAACAGAAAATTTCTTCCGAGTAATGGATTAAAGTTCTCTCACCTCGCAATGTTAATACCCTCAAACAATTTCAGAAGAGTCTCCGGATTGCTGAAATAAACTAATCTATTGATAACTGAAAGGCATCCATAGCCGACATATAAATTTGCACCAGAGCTTACCACCTGCAACCGGGAGAATGATAAAAAAATATATTTAAGATAGCACAGGAGTGAGGAGAGGAGGAGGAAAAATGGGATGCAATATGCCGACAGATAAATAGGTCAACCTGCACCAAAGTAGGAAGAATATCCAACCCAAACTCCTGCAGTATATGAGGCTGATCTAACAAAATTCTTTCCGTGCTTGACAAGATTTCATCCTTCTTATCTCTGGATACTTCAGGAAGCAGCTCATGTAGCAACTTCAGTATTTCATGCACCTAAACACAAAAGTTGCTAGCTTAAATTTTCATCCAGCAAATAATAATTGTCAACTCGAGACGATAGATAAGTACCCAGCATCAAGTTGACATGATTGTTGTTATTCATGCTAAGCCCACACATCAGCACCCAATTATATACACGTATGCAAGGAGAAAGAAGAAGAATAGAGACACGGGGGGTACTGAGGTCACTAATCAAGAAGCTACAGATGGCAATCAAGGAGTGGACTGAGATAACAGAATCAGTTAGGGGAAATCATTACATGTCAGAGTGGTGGGAGTGATTGTCTGTAATTAGAATAAATAGGGGACTGGAGGTGAGAGAAAGTTTCATCCAGAAATTGAGTGAAAGAGTTGGAAGGCTTGGGAGACTCCTTACTTCTCGAATTGTAAGGATTGTATTGAGAGGTTGCTGAGTTTACTCTCTAATACAATTGATATCTTCTGGTTCTGCCTTATTTTCTCTTGTTAATCTTGTTACTGTCGGCTAGGTTACCTGGGTACTTAGCAGTTGGTATCGAGCGGAAGATTCCGGCGAGTGAAAATATGGTAACCACCAACACTCGGCGCATTGAACAAGCTGGAACAGGGGAATAGCGGACTTGCGGGCGTCTCTCACGGAGGAGGTGGCGAAGGCCGTGGATTCTGCAGTAGGAGCCTTGCAGCAAACTTTGGCTACGCAAATTGCCACGAGTTTGGAGAAAGCCACAAAACAATTGGGCGACGAAATGGCGAAGCTCCATGAAAAGGGTGATCGGAGATGCGAAGATGGTGAAGAAAGTCGGGGTGCGGGGAGAGAAGGGACCGGGAACCGCGAGGCTTGATGGGATGGGGAAACGCGAGAAGGAGAAGGAATCATGGCCGGAATCATGGAGGCGTCGGAGGAAGAAGATGATGAAGTTGGTTTTGGTGGTGGATTTCGGGGTGGTGGAAACTGGAGGGCCAAGAAGTTAGATCTACCCATTTTCTCGGGAAATAACCCGGATGGGTGGATAATCCGGGACCGAGAGGTTTTTTAAATTCTACCACCTTACCGAGGAGGGAGCAGTGGAAGGCTGCGGTGGTTTCTTTGGACGGAGATGCTCTCTTGTGGTTCCGGTGGGAGAATCGCGGCGGCCGTCATGCGGTGGTCGGAGATGAAGGCGATGCTCTTGCGTCGGTTTCGCGAGGCTGCTCTGGGCACTTTGCACGAGCAGTGGGCGAGCCACCATGACGACGAGTGTGGTGGAGTATAAGAGGAGATTTATTGAATTCTTGGCCCCATTGGAAGGAATACACGAACCAAGGTGCAGCTTGGGTTCATTAGCAAGATTAAAGGAGGAAATAAAAAATGAGATGAGACTCATTGGGCCTAGGACTTTAGACCGTGCCATGGAATTAGCTGTTCGAGATTGAAAGTAAGCTTAATTTTGGGCCCAAAAGAAATGGGAGTCCAAAGGAAGTTATGCGACTTACAGTGGCCCAAGTCAAACTTATAACCCCTCACTCTACTCACAAAAATCCAACAACACACACCCCTACCAAACCCACCAAACCCACTCACCCGGCTACGTTAGTTCAACAGCTTCTTCTCCAAAATTCCGTAACTCCATAAACTCACCCACAAAAATCCCAATTCAATTCCAAAAGTAGCCAAACCCTTTGGAGAGATAAGGAGACTCGGTGAGAAAGAGGCCGCAATCTAAGAGGGAGCGTGGCCTTTGCTTCCGTTGTGACGAGAAATGGGCCGTTGGCCATAGATGCAAGAGGAAGGAACTCGGTATTCTTTTAGGAATGGAGGATGGAGAAGTCGAGTATGGCTCCTTCGAAGATTTTTCGAGATAGAGTTCCCCATAGCCCCGTCTCGAACCCACATCCCGGCCCGAAATATCCCTAAAGTGTAATGGGAATTTCTAGCCCAAAAACGTTAAAAATGATTGGCACTATTCATGGGCAACCGGTGATTGTGATGGTGGACCCGAGTGCTACTCATAATTTTGTGTCCACGGAAGCGTGCGGCGTTTACAACTTCCAGGTGACTCACTCCAAGTCCTTTGGAGTCTCCTTAGGCACGGAACGCAGTTTTTGGGGAAGGGGAGTGTAAGGAGGTGCCACTAGTGATTCAAGGGGTCGAGGTTTTGGAGGATTATTTGCCACTTTGCCCTTGGGTCATTCGGATTTGATCTTGGGGATTCAATGGCTAGAGAAGTTGGGGACGATGGTCACGAGTGGAAAACTCAAGCTACGCGATTCGAGGTGGGGAAACCACAGTCACCTTGCAGGGGATCCAGGCCTTAAACGAGCGAGAATTTCATTGAAAGCCGTGATGAGGACTCGAGGAAGGAAGGAGGGGCTATTTGGTGGAGTTTGGGCGGTTAAAGAGCAAGACTACGGAGGTCCGGAGTCGGTGCGGGTGCCTGCGTGTTCTAAACTGTTTTGATAGCCTATGACCCGGGTATTCCACTTGCCTCGGGGCCTTCCTCCTAGTAGAGGACATGAACATGCCATAGTGTTAAAACATGGAACGAACCCGGTGAGCGTTCGACCATACCGTAATACCCACAATCACAAAAGATGAGATTGAGAGACTTATACATGACATGATGGGGGCGAGGATAATTCGAAGCATCACATAGTGCTTTTTCAAGCCCGGTTCTATTTAGTTAAAAGAAGGATGCCTCTTGGAGATTCACGTGTCGATTATAGGGCATTAAACACCGATTGCCGTTCGGATAAATACCCTATCCCTTTGTCCATAATTGTTAGATGAGTTACATGGGTCTGCGGTATTTTCAAGTGGACTTGAAATCGGGGTATCATCGGATACGAATGAAGAAAGAAGATGTGCCCAAAACAGACTTTTTCGTACTCATGAGGGCATTATGAGTTCCTCGTAATGCCATTTGGGCTCACTAAGCCCTCATGAATGAGGTCTTGAAGCCTTTTTGAGGAAATTCGTCTTGGTCTTCTTTGACGATATTTTGGTTTATAGCTAGGAGTATGGAGGGGACATGTGCAGGCACTTAGATTTAGTTTTGGGAATACTAGCTACCAAATTTGTATGCAAATCGGAAAAAGTGCGAGTTCGGCAAAGGGAAGTGGCATACTTAGGCCACGTGATTTCTCAAAGAGGGGTAGCAATGGATGAATCCAAAATTCGGGCCATGCTTGAGTGGCGAGTTCCTAAGACCTTGCGAGAGCGAGGGATTTTGGGGTTGACGGGGGGTACTACGGAGGTTTATTCGGGGCTACGCTAACATAGCGCACCCACTTACTCAACAACTCAAGAAAGATGCTTTCAACTGGTCACCTGCAGCCACCTTGGCTTTTGAACAATTAAAACAGGCTCTAACCACAGCTCCAGTTTACACATGCCTGATTTCACACTTCCCTTTGTGGTGGAGGCCGATGCTTCGGGGTTTGGATTAGGAGCGGTCCTCTTGCAGCAGGGGACACCCTATTGCATACTACAGCAAAATTCTAGGCGTTCGAGCTCAGTCTAAGTCTATCTACGAAAAGAATTGATGGCAGTGGTACTCTCAGTTCAGAAATGGCGACATTACTTGCTAGGGAGGCATTTCATTATTCACTCAGATCAGCAAAGCCTCAAATATTTGCTGCAACAACGGGAACTTGCTCCCGAATATCAGAAATGGGTGGGAAAACTGTTTGGTTTTGATTTGAGATCAAGTACAAGACGGGTGCGAGTAATAAAGTGGCGGATGCGTTGTCAAGAAAGTCTAGTACCACTCGGAGTATGGGGCTCTAGTATCATCACACTCTCCCCATTGGAGTGAATTCCAACATGTTGTTGAACAAGATGCTGAGTTGCAGCATTGGATATCTGCTGTGACAGAAGGGAACCCTCCTTTACAGGGTTTAACAGTCGAGCATGGGGTGTTAAAGTACAAGGGCAGGCTGGTTGTTCCTAGGGGTTCTTCCATTCCATCCATTCTCATGAGGGAATATCACTCAACTCCCATGGGAGGGCACGCAGGGGTGTTCAAAACTTACCAACGAATTTCTGCAGAATGGTTCTGGAAGGGAATGAAGAAGGACATCACTAGCTTTGTTCAAAGTTGCCAGAATTGCCAGCAAAACAAAACGTCAACTTTAAGCCCAGCAGGTTTGCTTCAACCTCTTCCTATTCCCTCGTTGGTGTGGGAGGACATTTCCATGGATTTTGTAGAAGGGCTGCCTAAGTCCTTGGGGCTTGACACGGTGTTAGTAGTCGTAGATAGGTTGACAAAGTATGGGCATTTCATCGGTTTAAAGCATCCCTTCACAGCCCCATCTGTAGCGGCTGTTTTCATTAAGGAGATTGTGCGAATTCATGGGTTTCCCTCCACAATAGTCTCAGATAGGGATCGGATTTTTATGAGTCTTTTCTGGCGTGAGTTGTTCAAGCTACAGGGTACAAACCTTCACCGGAGTACAGCTTATCATCCTCAGTCAGACGGCCAAACTGAGGTGGTAAATAAATCATTAGAAGCTTATCTGAGATGCTTCATTAATGATCAGCCGAAATGTTGGGCCACTTGGCTTCCCTGGGCGGAGTATTGGTACAATACGTCCATCCATGCCTCAACCAAGTGCACACCCTTCAAGGCTGTATATGGGAGGGACCCACCTCCACTATTTCGTTTTGAAAAAGGCAGCACATCTGTGTTTTCTCTTGAAGAACAACTCATGGAGAGGGATGCCATTCTTGATGAATTAAAATTCCACTTGTTAGCAGCTCAGAATTCTATGAAATTGCAAGAAGACAAGAAGCGGAGGGAAGTCAATTTGGCAGTGGGAGAGCCGGTTTATTTAAGGTTGCAACCTTATCGACAACAATCTTTGGCTAAAAGGAAGCATGAGAAGCTCTCCCCCAGGTTTTATGGACCTTTTCCCATCAGCAAAAAGATTGGGTCGGTAGCTTATCAATTGGAACTCCCTCCTGACGCCAAGATACATCCAGTGTTTCATGTATCTCAGCTCAAAAAAGTGGTGGGTCAGGCTCAAATTTCTTCCACTATTCCCCCCCAGTTGACGGTTGACATGGTGTTGGCCACCCAACCGGAGCAGATCCTGGGTCTGCGTACCAGTGTTCCCAACACAGATGAAGCTACAGAGGTCCTAGTCAAGTGGCATAATTTACCTGTATACCTTTACTGGCTGCTAGGTTTCCAGACTTCCACCTTGAGGACAAGGTGCTTAATTGCCCCGGGGGTATTGCTAAGCCCACACATCAGCACCCAATTATATACACGTATGCAAGGAGAAAGAAGAAGAATAGAGACACGGGGGGTACTGAGGTCACTAATCAAGAAGCTACAGATGGCAATCAAGGAGTGGACTGAGATAACAGAATCAGTTAGGGGAAATCATTACATGTCAGAGTGGTGGGAGTGATTGTCTGTAATTAGAATAAATAGGGGACTGGAGGTGAGAGAAAGTTTCATCCAGAAATTGAGTGAAAGAGTTGGAAGGCTTGGGAGACTCCTTACTTCTCGAATTGTAAGGATTGTATTGAGAGGTTGCTGAGTTTACTCTCTAATACAATTGATATCTTCTGGTTCTGCCTTATTTTCTCTTGTTAATCTTGTTACTGTCAGCTAGGTTACCTGGGTACTTAGCAATTCACTACCCTCAGCCTAATTTTATCACCAAATATATGAAATTACGAATATCATTATAAAAAAAATGAAGAAAAAAAATGGAATACTACTATGTTCATGATTTTCAACTGTCCTTTCAGTTACCCAAGAAAGAATGCAATCAAATGTACTTCATAATTTTAGTTGATCCAATTTGAAAACATAACTACATCAGGTAAGAGTTCCTCATAAGTCATAGGCTCACACAGTAACCATTTTCACTGTTGTGTCTACCAAATGAATAGGCTTCACAAGTAACTTCATTCCAAGAAGGGGCATGACCAAATTTCTGACCAATCTGATTGTTTTCAGTCCCATGCACAGTTCTGATTTTAAACATGTAAAGAATTCAAATAACCACAATACTCTTCATTATTTGTTCTTCCCCCACTTATCCTTCTTGAATCTCACTCTAAGCAGTATGTTTTATGCAAGAAGTTGAGACCACAATGAAAACAGAACATGTGAAAGGCACATTAGAGCAGAAAAAATCCAAGACTTAGACTATAAATCTCCACTTCATTTGTTAGTCTATCCTAAGAAAAATATCTCTCACAGAACTCCTAATCATAACATCATCGACCACCTAACTAGCCACGTTACTTTATTGTTGCTTTTAGAATCCGTGAGTCATTAAAATGATTACCAATAAAGAACTCAAGTACAGAGCATCTATTAGGCAAAAGTTAATGCAGCCTACATAGAGATGTCAGAGCCACATAACATATTTTTTTCCCAAGTTATATTAAGAAGAAAGCCAAAAGGAAAAAAACTGGTTAGTTTCTTGCATACGACAACATTTGCACCAGCACTTAATATTGACTACCAATTGTGGCGAAGTTGATGTTATTTTATGAATATATGTACGCCATGTACAAAAAGACTACCTATGAATAGATCATGCAGACAGAAGATATCAACTTATCACAATTCTCTGAAAATACAAAGCCCGTCCCTGCCAAAGTTGTTTCCACCTTTTGTCCTTTCCCCCCACCACCTCTGAATTATTTGTCATCAACTTTTAATTAGAATTACATGACCACCTCAGCAACACAGTGAAATTCTCATGAAACCATCGAGTCACATATTCAAGCATAAAAGCCTGACTCTGAAATCAACAATCCCTAGGCAAAAAGGAAAGTCCGCAAACCTGAGTGCAATTGTTGTCCACTATGCGAGGGGAAGGTGTCCCATGAGAAACATCAGAATTTGACAAAATATCCTTCATAATTCTGCCAATGCTAAGCTCAAAAAGACTTCTAACAGCATCAGCTGATCCAGATGCAATTTTGGCAACTAGTCCAACTAGACCCTGTATCAATATATAACATAAGAGACATGACCACAGTTATCTTCTAAGGCAAAAATAATTTTGCTAAAATTTACTGTAGAGCTCCTACAAAATGGAAAGGATCATAGCTTACAGTGCATGTAGATTGGCTTAAAGTGATTCGACTGTTTAAGTCTATGAGATGCGTGACTTGATTAATAAGCCCATGACCATAAAGCTCAGACAATTTCCCAGGAGAATCCTTCACGCAGTCTGCTACTTTGATCAAGCAAGTGGCTACAAGCTCCACGAGCTGAAGAGTACATATTAAACCCAATAAGAGAGGAGAAAAAGAGGAAAAGCAAGTCAGTTGCAACTCACTCTGTAACAAATCCATGGAAGTATCTAATCCCACCAAAAGAGAAAGGGGTAGACAACAAACAAGAAAAAGTACACGTCACAAACCTGCTGATCCTCATATTGCAAAAGATCACACAATCTGGGAACTGCCTCCATGACAGATGAAGGACATTCAGATGGTAGCGCCTTACATATATTGACAACAGTTCGAAGTGCAGTTCTCTAATACCAATAGAAAATAAATGGAAAAGAACTTAAAATTATGAAAAGATGATGACAGGCATACTATACAATATGATCACTTCTTCCAATCAAGTCATGGTAGCTAACCTGTACAGTAGTAGAAAAGAAATCTATATAACCTAAAACAGCAATTAACGCTCCAGATTGCAGGCATACAAGTGGCTGATCACGAGATATTTTCTCCAATGCTTGTAAACACTACATGAAACAAGTGGCGTAATCAACCAATACATGTATTAATGAACATATGACATAAAAAGATTTAAAAAACACCTAGTTAAGGTTGCAGGGTCTCAATAGGATCTAATTAGCACAAAAGAGACATACTTGTTCAGCTACATCAAGATACTCAATGACAATCAATCTCTGACACAAAGCAGGAATTGCATCATGCCTTACAAGTGAACTCGGCGAACGTGGTAAAACATCACATAAATAAGTTAAAGCCCTGATAGCCAAAAGCATAATATCTGGATTGTTCTCATGCTTTGCCAACTTTACAAGAGCAGAAGCAAATCGATCAGTTAGCAAGCTCGATACTGAATCTTCAGTAGAAAATGAAAGAAGTTCACACAGTTCAGTCAAAGCTGCTAATTGTCCAGAAGGTTCAGCATCATTACTCAAACTACACATTATTCCATCATATTTTGTGCTGTCATTATGTGATCGACTACGTTGAATCTCTCTAAGACTGTCAAATCGATGATCATCATCATTATCATCATCCATATCATCAGAATCACAAGACCCATATGGAGAATCCCTCTCGCCATCACCCTCTGAATGTCCAGAGGCCGAAGCTGATGAAGATGAAGTCTCCCTATCACCTTCACGCATCTCGAAAGCTTTAGTAGTCGAATTAACAAGTGTTTCAGGGGTTACAGTAGATGAACTTGGTCTAGACTCCAAAGAACTACATGCCCGCTTATCTGCAGGCAATTCTTCAGGGATTTCTGGTCGCTTTTGGCCCCTACTTTCCATTATACTATCCCCCATTAACTTATCTATAATCCACCCTGTATGAAAACATGTAATATCAATCAAACCATCAAAATATAAACACTTTATTCAATCCAAAATAAATATATATAAATATAAATATAAATTGCAATTAAGATGAACATCTAGAGAGAGACTAAAGCATATTCTAATTCACTGATACCCAAACATTCATCAGCAAAGACTAAATTTTTTTTCAGTATAATCGTGATCTTCCGACCCAGAAAAATCACAAATTCAAGTTCAATAATTTAATAGCAATGATCACCAGACAACACTGATAAATATTTAAAAATAATAATTTATTATTAATAAATGAAATTATATTCAGTTTAGTGACTTTGCATTCAACACAATAAACAGATTGCAAGGGGAAAATAAATTTATCATACATTAGACATTAATTTAATACATACTTTAAAAAGGGTGCCCACCAAATTAAAACCAAAAAAACAAATACTAAGAACTCATAATCAAAACATACAATGGAAAAACAGAGAGCGTGAAGATGAAGATAAGATCGTCAAACAAAATTTTGACTTACTGAATTAAATTTTTTGATGGGTATACTCCACATACAATATTCTTCGAGAGAATCCAAAACCCAAAAAATCCTAGCCAAATTGCAAGCAAAAAGTGTATGATTTTGGGTATAAATTGCACTTGGGTTTTTATTTTGTCACCGCTTCTAATGTGGGTTTTATAATTTTTTTCCTTCTTTATTAATTTTTATGGTAAAAAACAGAGTTGTTTTGATAATGATCAAAGTTTTCGGAGAAACATTATATGTTTATAACTAATAAAGATTTTATCCCGATTTAAACGATTTTAGTTTATGAAGGGTTTCTTTTAATTCCCTAGTATATTAAGGGTTATTATATAATGGGAAGGTAGTCCATAGGAGTTATTGTATAACCTCGCAATCACATTCACATGGATGTTCTTGATCTAAACGTGGGCCCTATTAGTGTCGTTTTGGTCGTATATTTTTTAATTTTTTTAAGTTATTAAAGAGGACTCAATTCACTCAACACATTGATATATACAAAGATTCGATCGTAATTCTAGGTTTAGGCATCGCGCCCACAAAGATTTTTCTTATTGTATTGTTTGTGAGATAAAGTAAAGGGAGAGGTTTTCTCATGAGTATTGAGAGAGCTATTGGATAAAAAGCGCATAAATTGATTTAAACTCCACCTACCAATATACTTGGCCTTCTCATCTCTCATGTTTGTATTTTAGTCTTTGATTTGACATTTTGCCGAAGTTTCATGTGTCACATAATTTGTTTAGTAAGGAAAAATTATTTTAATAAGTTATTACAAAATTTGAAATGAAAAAGCTAGTTTTTAGGTGCAAGGAATGTAAGGTAGACTTAGCAAAAATGGTTGGTTCGGTATGTCAATTGGGTCGAGTCAGGCAAGTCAAGGGTGCTTTTAATATTTAAAATTTTGGCAAATTTTTTTTTGTGTACCTTCTTTTAATGAAAGTCCATCAAAGTTGCATAATACATTACAGATGCATAAGTGTTGCAATAACCTTTGTTAAATTTTCTTAAAATGAGTTTTTAATTACCAAACTTTTAAAATTATCTAAATACGAATAAATGATACTAATGTCA